>VZTB01016580.1:443765-481671 GCA_013397245.1 Thryothorus ludovicianus
TATAAATAGCAAAACTGGTAGTTCTTAACCCACTCTGTTCTTTGCTACTAGGAAATATGTGTAGTACATCTTTCAGTGATGAGTTCACTCTGCCAGATACATTACTCTAGACTGTTTTTATGTATTCCAATCCTCACATAAGTGTTCTGTCTATGATGCTTTAAGTTTTAGCTTTTATATTTTTCAGAATCTGTGCTGTTTTAGTGTGTAATTCTGGGTTTCCTATTAAGTCCTACTAAGCTCTCTTCACAGTATAGNCTACTGAGCTCTCTTCACAGAGTAGAGAGACAAAACAATTCCTTCTCCAGCTTGGTATGAAGGACAACTGATACAATTTTCAGGCCCAAGAACAAAAACAATGGTGAATTGAGAAGAAAAAACAAGGAGGATGAAGCTTCATAACCTGAAACTATAACTGGACAATTAACTCCAATATCCTAATGGACCAGAACATATAGAAGTTGTCCATTTTGTGACTATTTTGGGGCATCTTGTGCGTAGTCCAGCTAGGCTCTTGTGCTGCCCAGGTGTCCCCATTGAGGCCTTTTAATAAATCCCTACTTTATCTTTTTGCTCTGTCTAGTCTCTGTTCCAGGTCAGCCTCCAGAAGGCATCATTTACAGTTAGATGGGGTTGTGGGGTTTTTTTAATCAGTAATAAGCTTCTTTTGGTATCTACACCAGCAACTGGGAGAAAAGTCAGAAAATGCTTTGGTTTGAATTTTCACAGTTGCAACCATAGTATAGCAATATCCTGAGATACCTTGTGTCAAAGAACAGACTTTGTTTTGAGCCCTTCAGGAGACATTTAGCAGCTGAACAAGATGTTCTACCCCAGGGTAAGAGAATGTGATGGAGCAGAAAAAAAGCACAGCTGTGTGGAAAGAGGGAGTTCCTGTTTCTGGGAAAATCTACCTGTTGTAGGCATATTGCTTTAAACCAGACAGAAGCATTCATATCTCAAAGTTTCCACACACACAGACAGTTATTTCATGGAATTCAAGGTCCATGACGGCTGGGTGGCCAGCTGCATCTGTACTACAATCTCTGGTTTGTGTCATTCTTTGTTTAAAATTATGTAAACATGAACAACTAATTACTTCCCTTGGGTAAATATTAACACTTATATCTCTCTCTCAGCCAGCCAGATTAGTGGATTATGAATACAAAGACAGAAGCACGTGGTGAGAGGGATCATCCCAAACACAGGGAGGTTTTTGTGCTGCAATTCACTTTTTCAGCTTATTTACATTAGGATTGTAAGTTCTTTTGTTTTCAAGTCCTGAAAACTATTTCTAGCACAGAACAACAGGCCTGATATTTCATAATTTCATCACAGATTGCATGTGTTTTCACCTACACTTTCAGTAAATTCTTGTGAAAACTGACTTACAGTGTTGGAAAAATAAGCAGGACATTGCAACTGAAAGAAAGCTTCTTCTTAGAAAAAAAAAAAAAAAAGAAAGAAAAGATGCATATATGAGCAAAGGCCAAACAGCAGTATTTAATAATATGAGAGTGAAGAGAAAAAAAGAGATGCACTATAAAGCTGTAGTCTAAATGAAACACATTAAGAGGGATAGTAAACACTGATCTATGTAGTGGACACCACAGATTCACTGCCCATAAAAGTAAGTAATAAGGAAACTCTATGTGAATGGAAGAAAGTTTAAACACAAGGGATACTGTTAAAAATTTTATGCATCTCAGGGCTGATATACAACATGCAAGGGATATGCCTTCAAGGGCATAAAGGGTTTCCCCCGTGGTACATTATCTGGAAACCATTTGTAAAGCAGAAGCACATTATTCAAACCACCACAGGAGAACAGTTTTTTCAGGGTATGTATTTTCATATTTTCTAGAAGCAAAAAATGAGCCATCGCTGTGGGTGATTTTCAGTCTGTTTCAAAGACATTGCTTTAGAGAGGAAGGAGATCTTGTCATGGCATGCACTAAGCAAGAATCCTAGAGAACTGAGACACTGGTATAATTCCTCAGAAGACAGAGGCAATAGAAAACTTTTGAAGGACTTCAGTGCTAGCTGTCTCCACTCAGAATGGCTGTGCAGTGCATTTTAGTCTGCACTCAGCTCTCTGAAAATGTTGCACTTGAACTAAACAAAAGGAAACGGAATTTTACAACTACAAAACACTTCCAAAATGTGAATTGGTTTAAAATGCCCAGTGGCTGCCTTGCCAATTTTTATTAATAAGAAAAGCAATGTGATAACAGTCGAACATTTTTTCCTCTTTTTGATTTCCCATTCGCCATTCTACAAAATTCCTCAGAAAATGTATTAACCAATAGCTAAAACGTACTGTCCAAGAAGGCAGTTCATATCCACAGTGCTTTAATTAATTAAGAGGACTGTAAGATGATGGCTTTGAAGACAAATTATATTTCCTCTCAACTACTGAAAAAAATAAGATTGCAGAAGGCAAAATTCTTTTCTGGAAAAATGATATTACTGGGATGTTGAAAGAGGAAAGAAACATAGTTTGCCACTGTGAAGAAGATGAAACTGAAGTAAAGTAGAAACCAAATAACTCTGAGAACAATAAAACTGTATGTGTGGTAAATAGCACCTAGATGCATAAATGGAAGCACAGATGCAACACAGAGTTAAGCCAAGGGATCTGAGTCAAGCAGCACACGAGCATTGGTTGGTGAGCACCTCTGCTTCCTCAATGAACTATGGTGCCACTGGGGGCCACAACAACCAGTAATCATGGAATGGATTATGGAAGGAATTTTAGAATGAATCGGGCTGGAAGGGCCCTTAAAGATCACGTAGTTCCAAACCCCCTTTCCTAGGCAGGGACATCTTCCACTCAACCAGGCTGCTCCAAGCCTCATCCAACCTGGCCTTGAATGCTTCCCAGGATGGGCCAGCCACAGCTTCTTGGGATAACTTGTTCCATCCCCTCATCATGGTCACAGTAAAAGATTTCTCATCAATATCTACTCTGAACTTACTCTCTTTCAGTTTGAAGCCATTTCCCCTTGTCCTGGCACTACATCCCCTGGTAAGCAGTGTTAATCTTGTAAACAGTAGTGATCTCCAGCATAAGGTAGGGGAAGACATTAGCTTTGGCTGACATGGCATTTCTTCCTGTTATGCTTGTGTCACTAAATTAACTGTCTTGATGCATTACAGTAAATTACACCAAATAGAAAACATCCCAGAAAGTTAATTAATTACTTTTCAGTGGGTAAATATTTAAGTGCTTGCAGAGCACTTTTCTTTTTCCAGAAAGATCTAGCAACTCTTTCCCAAAGTACTCAGTGGAGTTCAGGAATAGTGCAAATGAAATGTTTTGAGAGGCCTGTGTCTGAATTTTTAAATGCCTAATTTTACCACAAGATTCCTGACTGCAGGAAGAGTTTCTGGTTAAGTCTCATGTCTCCAGTGGGTATCCTCTCTGGAGTATTCTCTAAGTGTCCTAAAACAGAAAAGGAAAGGTGCTGCTGTGTTTCCATCCCACAGGTTTTAGGAGGCTCTTTCTTGAGTGCCTAAACCCATAATTTCATAGAAGCTGTCAAATAAAACATTTTTACATCATCTGTTCTGTCAATTTTGATTGAACCATTATGGTTTGAAAGTGGTTTTGGGATATAAAGATGTAAATACACACAGCTACACTCCATGATTGTATTTATCCTGATTTTTAAGTCAGATAAAAATCTGTTCAGTGGATACTGAGACACAGATTTTTCAGAGGTACATACACATACACATAAAACTTGCAAGTGATCTAATTGCCTGCATCTGAATTTTAGGACTCTGACTAAAGCAAATATTTTGTTGACTCATTTCTGTTTTTTTTAAAGAGGATTTTCTACTTCAGTAATAAAGAATCTGTATAGAAGAGAAGCCCAGACAATACCGAAACAAAGCAGAACTCAGGCTAAATTCTCACTTACTTAATACTCACAAACCCTGGTATTGAGAGCCACATTCCCACAGACCTTCAGCAAGGCTTAGTTTCCAAGTTTTGGAGTTTCTGGCTCAAGATTAAACTAAAATCCACCTTTGAGTTTCTTTTTGAGTCAGCTCACCTATGGAAGCAGTATCTCTCTTGAATCATTTAAGGAATGGGAATTAGACATTCCCTTTTTGTGTCACCTGTCTGTGCTAAACAGCAATTTCAGGTGTAACAATGTAAGGTTTTTCTTCATGACTTGCATAGGAGATTTTCCAGAGGCATTTAGGAGAGAGGTAGGAAGAAAAAATCTCAACTAGTTCTTCATCTGATGTAAGCTGATGGAAATGTGGTGAAAACAGGGAATCTTGTGGATTTACATGAGCCTCCAGGCTTTACATTAATGAAGAAGTGCCATTAAGCAATTGCGTGTGCTCTCACCTGTATGAGCATTATTGCAGATGAAGGCAGGAAAGCTCATCTATAAAAGCCAGAGTGGATGGCAAATCAAGTTAAGTGAAGACTAGGATCATCAGACATGCAGGAGAATGACAGCACAAACATGACTGATTTAATGGGAGGGGATACATTTAATTCAAAGTGACAGTGAGACAGGAAACCAAGCCAGGGGGCTGAATACAGAGACATATGGACAAAAAGACCAAGGGAACAAAATTACTCTAGCCAGATCAGATTACCTGAAAGATGAATAAGTTTAGACACTTATAGCTTTCCAAAGACAAGTTGCCAGTGTCTTGAGATCTCAAATGCTATCAACTCATTACTTTGGGTAGAGACACGCTGGAGCATTATGGAGCAGCTCAGGAAGCAGAGGTGACCAGGTAGCACTAGGAAGGATTTCAGCAGTGAACCAGCTGATATACAGACAACAGTACCTTCTGTGTGATTTTCCAATGCCTTCTTTTTAATCCATGAATAGTTTAATGGCTTCCTGCTCCTGTAATTCACCAGAAAGAAAGGGATTCCTGCAGGTTAGCTGTAACAGGAAAGTCAAGTCTAGCCCTGGCTTGAAATGTATCCCATTTGTCTAAAAAAGTCTGACAGCATGAGGTGCCTCAGAGGCACAGAGAGGTGAAATGACTTACATAAGTCTCTTCCAGCATTTCAGAAAAGAGTCTAGTGCATTAAATATGTCTAAACAGTCTAATTTCAGATTCATCCCCACAGGCAACCAAGAATATTCTTCAAGCATATGTGGCATAGTAAGATGCATGTCTTTACTACCACCACTCCTCCCATGTGGCTACACTTATCCCAGGAAGAGGAAGCAGGCAGGATGGAATTACCTCTGTACAGATTCAGAATTCAGGCACTTTGATGCTACAGTGCCTTTGGATTCATTCAGTCTCAGGGGAGGAAAGAATTCTTGTTTACTGGGAATTGGAGTTCACGCTGCTGTGCTGTTTTAGCTGTCTAACAGCAAGCTAACTGAAAGCAAAGAGAGCAAAGAGAGCAATAATACTCTGAAACAAACTTCAGAAGACAAATGTGACACCCATCAAATCCACTTGCTCCTGGATTTAGAAGTTCAGCAAGATTAATCCAGTAAGGGGTAAGACCACAGTTCTAAGTGAACAAAGACCATGCTTGATTCTTGTGCCCTTGAACACCCTTAGGCACAAAATGACTATTCCTTGTGATTCCTTGTGATTCCTCATGACCCTTGAGACATCTGGGTGGAAGGCAGACAGAAACAGAGCTAACAGGTGGCAAAATTCATCATTGTGCCCAAGGGCATTCATCATGGGAGCTCGAGGCACTCTGGTGTCCAGAACCATCTTTCTCCTTCACTGATTTCTGTGCACTGTGGAACTGGTTCCACTCCTTCCCCAGCAGACTGAGGACTCTCCACCTTCAAAATCTTTGAGGCAAAAAGGATGTCACATACGGAAAACCATCACAGTGGGGAAAATGAATGTTTTCTCATCACACGTTAACCCTTGCCTAAAAAACCCCAAAGCTAATATAGAAGTATAATAAGTAGAAGGACATTAATCTGCTAGGTGGAAGTATCCTGTGGAAGCATACTGTGAAAGTATGGAAGCATACTAGGTGTTACTACTTACATCATTGAAAGTGTGGAATTGACACTCCAGACCTTCATCAAGGAATGATAAAGAGTCAAAACCAGAACGTGAGAGCAGTGACTTTCTATGAAAGGAAAGTTTTCATTTCTTTCTTACAGTTGGTATTTCATCTATTATTTGATTGTGTTGGGTAATATGAGCATTCTTGCTAACAAGCAGAAAGCCCCATGTTACAGAATGCTTTATAAGAACATACTTAGTATGAGATGAGAATTAATTTCCTGCAATTTTTCCCACAACTATCTCAGTGTAGCTTTCTTTTTATTTTCTTTTCACACACAAATTCACTTTCCATTCATTATCTCCATTTACTTTGGCAAGGAGGGTTGACCTCATGTGCTTTTGAGAAAAGCAAAAAAACCTGCAGCATTCTCATCCCCTCCCCACATATCTTCCAAAATCCTTGAAGAGAATTAACTATAACAAGTTGGTTGCAGAGCTCTCTGGCTTACAGCATCAAAGTTCCAGGAAAAACCAAGTATCTTTATGCCAGACAATGTTGAACCCTGTTTTAAATCACTACTTCAGCTTTAACTGCAGGAAGGAACTTGCTTCTTGAGTTTGTTATAAACACACAAAAGAGTTACTGTCTGTTTAGAGATGTGGGGAAAAGGAGATTCTTCTAATGGGCTGAACAACTTCATCTCAGGGGCAATAGGGAAAGATCTTTGTAAGACATCCACAGAATCAGTCACTACAAAATAGCAGGATTTGGAAGGGATCTTTGGACATCTTCTAGCCACAACCTCCCTGCTAAAGCCAGTTCACTTAGAGAAGGTTGCACAGGATCACATCCAGGCAGATTTTGGTAGAGAGAAGGAGACTCCACAACCTCTGTGGGTGACCTGTTCCAATGCTTGGTTACCCTTGACGTTTGTTCTTTATTCTTTGTGTGAAAGGGTTGAGGCAAAGCTTGTGGTCCGGGAAGTCTAAGACCCCTTTTCCACTAAGGAATAACAGGAATCTGCCCTATTCAGGATCTCTCAGCTATTAACCAGTTGCTCAAAACAGGAAAAGGCTCTACCCAAACCTCAGTTGCTGAGGAGAGAATTGCTTAACTTTGAGAAAATCATCTGGGAAAAGGAGCAATGAGACAAAACATGAACACATTTCAAGAGGATACCTAATAAAAAACTTAAGGTTATGGACAAAGATATTATCTTCCAAAACTTGACTTCTTCCACCCACAAGGACACAGAAGGACAATACTACATTTGAAAGACAACTTTTTTCTTTCTTTCTGCTGCTAACAAATAAAGATGTAAAGAGCCAAACTTTGTCTCGTGATCTGTGTGAAATAAGAGTTTGCTGTAGTTAGCACCTGCAGTTCTTTAGTCAATAAGCTGTCCGAAGTCTATGTTCTTGCGGGCTTGGCTTCAGATGTTTTCAGTTCTGGGCTCACATTGTCCACAAAATTGTAATCTTAGAGATCTCTTAAGCTGGACAGCTAGCATCACCCTAACAAGGAGTTTCAGTTAAGATTTTCAGAGCTGCAGACCTGAGAAGACCAAATCCAAGGAGCTTTGATTTCTTGACCACTATCTCTAGGATGTATTGTTTCCCAGAAAAAAAAAGTAGGTGTAGGAAGGTAAGGAAAGTATTTTTTTAATACTATGAAGTAATAATTAAAAAATCTTTTCACAAGCACCAGTAATTATCATTGCCATGTATTCTTTTGTAAGATCAGATGACACATTACTGTAGGTAGTTCAAACTTTTAGCTGCAAAAAGGTCACAGGGAATGTTGATTTCATACACCTGGCAGTATATTTTAGAGGAAAATTTTCACATTTCTTACATATTGTAGATGTTGTGGATGACTGTCTCAGGATTATTTTTTCCTAGTAGGTGGTAGATTGCTTCCTATGTGTTTCATATTCAAATATGAGAAATAAAATCACTGAGGTAAAATAAAATGCTGTTTTATCCATTCCAGATCAGTAGGACTGCAAACATACGACCAGAGCAATAGACACAAATATAACAGCAATTAAAGGGTGGGATTCTTATCCACCTGAATTTCCTACACCTACCCATCAATAGAAATACTTTAAAAAGGTCTTTCTAACAGAAGAACTGACCTGATTTTTTTTGTCAGGTTTGACACATTTTGTTTAGAGTTCAGAACAGGATAAGTCTGATGTTGTTTTTTAGATAAGATAGGGTGCTGTTATTTTGATAGACTAACTTCTGCATAGCAGCTATGGTATGACTATGGTGACACAGCTTAGAGGAGGGGAGACACTTGTTAAATCATGCTCTGAAGAGCTGGGATAAGAAAATTTTTTTTCTTTAAGAGAGGTATAAAGAATTGGTCTGGGTGAGATGATAAGCAGAGAGGGGATCTATAATTCTGGCTACTTAGGACTGCCTTGGGCAAGCAGGGATTTACAAGTGCACTTTAAATGATCTCACAAAGGGCTCATTGAGTTTGGCTGGAGTTAAGGTACAGTAGCTCAAAGCCTGCTCATATTTCTGATCTAGTTCTGGTTCCAATCAGAATATTTTTGAACACTTCACACCCTTTAAGCCCTTAATGTGCTCACATTTTAGTCTAATGCAGAGCAGAAAAACACCGTATATCATGCTGGAAAAAGCACACCTATTGCATGCGTATTTGTACTCATTTTTCAAACTATTTGTATTTCCTTTCATCCTATGAAGGCCTAATGGTTTCACAATGAATACTTGCCCATTCATATGTAGATGGAGGACGCAGATAAAATATGACATAAATTTCCACAAAGAAAAGATTGTATTTTATGCTGTGACACTTCTATTATTTTCTTCCCCCGATGTTAGATGCTTTTTAAGTGTAGAATAGATACATTTAATATGGAAGCTTTTGCTTCATACGAGAAAGGCGACTGATTTTCTAAGGTGATGGGAAAATATTACAATAACAAAGAAAACAAATAAGAATACTTAGCATTTATAAACTGGCTTTCCTCCAAATGGCTTAAAAGCATATTATAAAAAGTAACTAGGACTGAATCACTACCCTAAAAAAAAAAAAAAAGATACATTTTTTCTCTAAAAACCAAATTCTGGAAGTAAACATGAAAGAGGTAGAAGGACACAATAATGACCCAAGTTGTATATTTACAAAATGTGTTTCTGTTTTCTGGGTATACTCTTAAAACTGTCTGACAGATAACACTTGTCTGGAAATTAACGTTGGTTTATTTCCCTCATTGCTTGTAGTTATATGCCCTTATTATGAATAGATATGGAACTGTAATATGCCTAATTACAACTTCATTACTGAGACAAAATTTATTTTATCCTATTGTCTTTCTGAACATTTAGTATTTTATGGGTTAGCTACCAGACTATTCCCACTTGGCAAAGGGTTCAATTAGCAGGTCAGTGACAATAGAGCTAATGAATGACAGAGCAAACCTACCTATTATAACACTGAGGAGGGAGTCCCATGTTAGAGAGCAGAACTTCAATTGATCTGGTTTATTAGGGCACTAGCTCTCTGCAGGTTTGATGAGATAAAGTTCCACTAGAAGAAGCTTTACTTAATTTTAAGGAACCATGCAATGGGTTTCCAATCCATCACACAGATGGTTTGCTACTGGCAATATGGTGGGATAATTATTGGCATCCTATTCTGTTGCTGACCTATGCAATGGTGCAGAAGGAACTGTGGATGCCTAAAAATCCTGGAGAACTTTAAGTTGGGCTTAAATGTATCATTCTAAATGGTCAGAAAGTCAGAGTGCTGGTAGAACAAGTCTAGTAAATGGCTGACATCAGTAAATATTGATGTCATGTTGCTTGGAAAATAATATGACATTTAAGTCTTGTGTATCCACAAGAAAATAAAATGAAATGGAGTAGTCACACTGAAAATCAACTTCAAGAACTGAACTCATCTGCTCAGAAAGGCATATTCTCTGAGCACCCACTGCAAAACATCCTTTCTTCTGACTATTGAATATTCACTAGGAAGTGCTTGGGGATCAGCTATTAAAAAGCCAGAATTATCCATAAAAACTGTTTACTGAATTGTGCTTAATACCAAACACAGCCAAGAGAACTGCAGCTTGATTGTTGACAATAACACTTACCAGAAAAAAGTTAGATTTTTAGTGACGATTAATTGCTTGATTCATTCCAATAATTAAGTTGTGGCTCTCAGTCTAGCTAGGTCAGGATGGACCATCCACGAAGAATTCACAGCTTCTAACAACACCCAAATCCAAAGACAGCTGCATCACCCCAAAGACCATGCAAATCATAAAGAACATTTTGAAGGGAAGTTCACAGTTTGAAATTCAACTCACTAAAGAGTTTCCATTATCTTCTTCTGGAGTAAGAAGGGAGATCATTTTAACCAGACAACACCCAGCTGTTAGGAAAAGCATCCAGCCCCCTGTATCTACCAGCCAGTTATGAGAGACTGAGAATTTTGACTGATGAGTTCTAATTTGGGATATGAAAGCCTGAGGATTTATACCCTGTCTCCTGAACTAACAACCCAGGAGCATCTGGAGGAACATAAACTGTCTTTGTGCTTTGGATGTGAAAGCTGAGCTCAATCCCTTTTCAAACGTGCTGCTCACACCCAAACTCTGGGTCAATTGGGGTGAGGTGAGATAGAGTCAAAGCTTTAATAAATGTACACTGATACTACACCTAAGCTTACAAAGCCCAAGATTTCTGAGACATACTTTCACATCATGAAAGAAGAATATTGAGACAAGATAGTAGTAAGACTCTTACAGCTTCTTTTGTTTCCTTTTAATCCCAAGAAGAGATCGTGATGTGAATGCTAAAATCTTCTGTGTCCATTTTTTTAAGTTCATTTGCCTAACAACTCATGTTTACACAAAATGCGTGTCAGATGCCCTGGAGAGTTTTCTGACCTACTTACTAAAAGTGGTGCTGAGTATTTGTTTTCTTTAAATGAAACTAGACAAGTTCTCAGGTTTAATGTTGTTTGTTTTGTCTTACAGATAAATAGACAAGGCAGAAAGTAGACTATAATGACAACCTTTGGTTTCCTTTTATTTTCTTTTAAGGCACGACCATTCACAAGTGGTCAGCAACATGAAGTCCTGCTTCCACAAATGTTGAGGCAGCCTAACTCCCTTGGGCTACCATATTGACAAGAGATGTGTGCATTGTTCTCCCCTATTACAGTCTCTCTGTGTCAGAATATATTTGTAAGAAGTTCACAGCAGTGACAGGAGTAGCCAATGAACACTGTCCAAATGTCTGGGATGTGGTCTCAAGATACAAAATTTTGAGGAGTTGGAGTCACTTTTCTTCACCTCTTTCATGTTCTTTTCTAGAAATCAGTTTTAGTCACACCATGAAATTAATTTGAACCAATGCTAAGTCAAAGGTCTTGGTAGAATGAGGCCATGTTCCACTCTCAAAACAATGTAGAAATACTCTAGTTCAATTCTATTTAATTATTAAAAGTAACCAAATAAGCAAAAGGCCCTGAGCAGTGTATGCTGCTAGTTACAGAGGTGGGAATTTACATGAAAACCATGTCACAGATAGAAAATACTCTTTGATGCTCTTCTGCATTGACTTCAATGTAATAATGCTGAGAACCTTTGAAATTTCTTTTAAACTATTTTTTAAGAATATTTTAAGAAGGCCTACACTAGATATTGAATTAATTCTCAGGCTTGTGATAAATAAATCAAGTCCAAAGTTCACAAACTCTCCCTGTCCCATACAACAAGCTAGAACTTACTTTAATTATGTCCCATTACTTGGCAAGAAATCAAACGAATAAACAATAATTCTAGGTCATGCAGAGACATTTTTCCCATAAATTACCTTTTTTGAAATGCAGTGGAATTTGCTTAATGACTTGCTTCAGACTCGGCACACAAACATTTCTGCCTAGATCTGTCCAGATTGNGTAATATATTATATATTAATAATGCAATATAGACAATAATAATTATTAACAATACAAGATACAATATTTAGTAAGCATAAAGGGGTTAATGAGTGCCTCTGAAAATATATAATAATTTAGAATCAATTTAAAAAGTGACATATACTGTTGTCTCATTTGCTTCTGATAGTGGAGGAGAAATGACATATCCATAAGTCAGCCTCCACCAGGCACAAGATTATTTCCCCAGGACTATCATTCATTTCTCAAAAAATTATGTTGTTATTAACTTCATAATTGTGTTAATTATTAGCTTAATTTAAATAAAATCTTAAACAAAGGATTTGAACATTTGTTTCCTTTAGGCTTAAATTCCTTTGAACTATTTTTAAATCTTTTGGGGTTTTTCTCAGCTGTTTATTCAGATTCATCTTTAGAATTCAGTACCTACTGACCAGTTTCTTTTAGGCATTTCTCATGTTGCGTGTGTAATGTTCAATACCAAATTATCTTATTTAAAGATAGAATATATTGCATAAAACAATATTATTGTAAGTTACACTTGGAAAAATACATGGTATCACAGTATAGAATTTAATCACAATAGCACTGTGATTCCCACTGTCCAACTTTATGATGCTGTGCATATGTGGGTTAAAGCCATTGCTCTCTTCCAAAATTGTTTTTGTCTGATTTTATACTCGGTGTTGTGTGAAGCAAAAATGACTCTGTGCTTGTGGCCTGGCTAAGTCAGGGCAGTCACATTCCTTCAGCCAACCGAGTTTCACAGGCTCATCTCCCTTGGCCATCTCTTCTGAACCTTCTTCCACCAGTCACAGCCATCAACAACAGAATATTGTTTTCAGGGTTTGGATGAAACTGAAAGTGCCACTAAATACAGGATTTCTGGAACAGGACTTGAAAAGATTCAAACATTCAACAAACGTTTAAACATTCCAACGAGCATTCATCCAAACTCTGGAAGAAACACAAAATCTACAGAAGGCAAAAGCTAATAAAATTGTGAAAGACCTCACAGAAAGCAATATCAGACACAGTAACAAAGAAATAAATAACTGCAATAATTTAAAATGTACTCTTACACTCTAGGGGATTATTATTTTTAATTAAGGCTTCTAGAACAGCCCTTATTCTCAGTGTTTGAGCTGTAAGCTGTAGGCTGAGTGGAGTTGATGAAAATCAATAAGAAATACTGTTAAATAATAAGTTCCTTTCAGCAATTGAATATTTCAAAGAAGGAAAAGTATTCTGTCTTGTCCTCTCTGAAGTCTCTGCTTAGAAAGCGTTTGCTCATTTCTGAAGTGCCAGTGATCTCCCTTGCTCTCTTTAAGACTTGGTGGATGTCAAGGATGCCCCCTCCACACATCGCAGAACTGTTCAACCCTACATGGAGCTCAGCTCTGAAGGAGTGAAAGGGGCTTTAAATCACCTCCTTTGGAAGCAAGAGATGTTTATTTCTTTGTTATGAGATGTTTATTTCTTTGTTATGCTCTTTCAGTGTTGCTTTAAGCAGTGCATTCAGCAGAAAGGTTGCTCTTATGGTGGATAATTTCATTTTTAGCTGAATCTGCCCAATCCAGCACAGCTTCAAAGAGGTCATAATTCCATTTCAAGAGGGGTTTTGCATTTTTAAATATACTTCAAAATCAAATGTTTCATTAGAGCGAGTGTGCTTTTCACATGTCTTTTAACACTGCAACACAGCTTTTCCTTAGGGACAGGAAGTTTTTAAGGAAGGGCACAGCGGGCAAGGTAATCACATATGTTTTAAACTAAAAAAATATCTCAAGTGAGTTATTTCATTTACACAGTTATGATAAAGCAATGATTATGCTGGACTTTTTTATGAAAATCAAACAAACAAACAACACACCAAATACTTAAATTTTCAGAGTTCTGTTTCCCTGGATGATCAGCAACTTCTCTACAGTGATGAGCTCCCTGCCATATAGACTCAGACAAATATGGCTTGATACTAAAAATTTCTGAAACACTGAGTATTAATTCAATATGTTTTGTGAAAGGATAAGGAATCTTTTGTGAAGTGGTCTCATGATACAGTCTCCCCTCATCTGTACCCAGATGACTTTTATTAGGCATATCCTGTTTCATCAGTGAAAAAAAATCCAAATATTTTCAAATAATTTTATGTTTCAGAGAGCATGTACTGGCATCTGGTGCTGAATCCTGAAGAGGGACCATTTAATACTAACTGACTGACAAGTCTTCATGGGGTTCTGTGGTTACAGAATTCCTGAAGAAATTACCCTAGGCTATATGGAAGGGTCTCAAAATGCTACAAACAGGGATCTCTGCTTCCTGCTTGTACCTATCTCTTCTGGAAAGCCCCGGTTGTAACTATCCTTATTCTGCCGTAGAACTTCTTGACCTTTGGGAAGTCACTTAAACCTGCCAGGAGCTGTCATCCCATTGGAGATTGTTCTTTCCTGCATCACAGAGCTGAATATGAAGTCTGGGAGATATGCAGATGTCACAAGAGTATCAATTTAAAACCAATTGGCTGACAGATAACCTCTGGATAGCAATATTCAAAGTATGGAAGTAGGGAACCAGACACAAACCTGCTCAAACTCAGAACTGGTTTATGCCTCCAGAAATTGAGCCTTCCTGCCTGCTCTTCCTATGCCACATAAAGAAATACTCAGTTTTGAGGCAATAGCAATTTTATGGAGCAGTGAATCTTCTCCTTTCCACACTCAGATTTCAGAGAATCACAGGCCCTCTGTGGAATAACTGTCATGCAGAAATTCTGGACCCAAGCTAGCTGACTAAAGTAAACGTGTCTATAAATTACTGATGTGTACATCCTCCCTCTCACCTGGTTTCGAGTGGTCTCTTCTTTCCTTCCTATATCCCTTAAGCCAGTGTTCCCAAGACACCATACTTTCAAAGAACAAAGTATAAATGTTGCAAGATGGCTTAGCAGAATTTTGTTTTCCAGCCGCTGCTTTCCTCTTCTTTGAACACAAGCATGAAGAAAATGGACTTTCACTTTAAAACAGTAGGGGTTTTATCCTGTCCATTTTCATCTAGGCATGAAGGTTTGAGTTTGGTGTGGTAAAAGCAGGGTAGACAAGATGTTCTAGAGATCTAACTAAGACAACATCTGAAAGGATATACTTGAGATAAACTGTGAAAAATAAAGTTTAAGATAAAATTTAAAGATTTTCCCTGAAAAGTGATTCGTGTGTGTGGATGTATCAGTTGGTCTAACAAATAATACAGCTCCTTATGAATGTTACCTCCTTTACACAACCAATCATGCACAGGTTGGGTAAACTGTGTGAGGGTGAAAAGATGGCCAAAACAACAAGGTCTGAACTAGGAATTTCCAGACAGAAAGAATGGTATTTAAATGCATAAAAAAAAGAATTAGAATTTCAATATCATGGCCCTGACACACTCATATCCTGTGCAACTCAGGGAAAGGAAAATTTTAATGCCTTTTTACCAGTGAAGTATAACAATATACCACTCTTCCTTCTAAAAGGAGTGTGTACCCTGATAATACATTACAATGTGCAACAATATATACTTTAAATCCATCTTCTAAGGATCATGAAACATAAAATAATTTTGGACAATAAAATCACTGTGTTGATGCCTTTCCTCCTTTCCATGGAGACAGCAGTCAAAAAATTGACACTAGCCAGCAGTTTCTTCTTACCCTTCTGCCCCTTGCTTAAATGCCTGTATTACCTTTGAAGTCATCCAACTCTATGCACATTAATTTATTTTCACAGGGATCCTAAGAGGGAATATGTGATTTCTGTGCATCAGAAATGTGTCAAGAAATGCTGAACATCAAGGGACAAGGGAAGTAAAGATAAAAAAAAGAGAATAGAAGAGGCAGAGGTGAGCCAAAGGCTGAGAAGAGAAATGCAGTGGAAAGGGTAATTGTGGTGCTTTTGCACAGTAAAGATTAAAGAGAGCTGCCTGAACATGGGAGCCACACTAACGATGAGCAGGGGAGCCTAAGCTGTAAGGAGGCATCCAGGCACTGCAGAACTTGTACCTAAGAGAGAAAAGAAGAAAGAAGTGAGTTAGCAGAAACATGGTTGGACTCTGGCCATTGACGACTGAGCTGCTAAGAAAGCTGTTCTTTCTATCACTAAGCTTTAGAGGAAAACACTGAGGAAAGGCACTGTGGGGAGGTGAGTACTGAAGCTCTTGCTGTAGGTTGAAGATTGGCAGCAGTACAAAGGTAATGCTTACGAAATGGCTCCATTGTTAGTTGTGAGAGGCAAAGCTTTGGTCTGAAAGACTATGTCCTCTAAATAGAGAAACTTCAATATCTAAGACCGTGTTGAGGTATGGAAATAAAAAAAAAAAAACTAATTTTTTTCTGTAAAAGGCAGATATCTGGATAATCCTGGCAATTAGCTCACAAGTGCTTTTGCTGACATTTTGGTCAAACCATGTCAGCAGCTGTCTGTCTCTAGAGATAAAAAGGAATAAGCACAGAGTTGAAGTTTCCTCTTGTAACTTCAGGTGCTGTGTCTGTCACTAAAACAGGATTTCTGCCCTTAAAATTGTGCAATTTCAATTTAAAAATAAATAAACAAAGCTTGTTTATTTCAGCCCTGAACTGTTTCATCAACCTATTTCTCATGAAGCTACAAGCAAGTTTCAAAACTCAATAAACATTTTTAGGCTTTCTTTTTTTCTAGTTCCATAAATACATACATTTTTCTAGTTCCATAAATACATACTGTGATGGACTGCTGTTACAGAATGTGGAAAACGCTCACTGCCATCAGTTCTTGTGCTGTAAACACACAAGAAAATCTTCAGCAATAGAGAGGCCTGCTGATCTCAGTGTTATTCAATCAGTATGTTCACAACATTGCCTGCTTACAGAGAAAGCTGTATGCATTTATCATCTTTATTCTCCCACTTCCTGTGGCATTCAGCAGGCTGTTGATAACAGCTGATAGCAAACTGAGGATGGAAAAGGATATGTGCAGACTTAATATAGATGCTTGGAATAATATCATTATAGGGCTGTTATTGATTTTTCTCCTGCTTTGAATGTTTCAGTGTTTTGTACACTGTTGCAGAGAGATAATGGATTTTAAGGGATGGATGTCAAAATTGCACTCATGTGCTTGGCCAAATTATTACTCTGAGACAATGAAGCAGACAACAGTTATTAGGCAGACTCTTAGAAGATTAAAAATCCTGTAGACTCCTGCAATGACAGCTGTGTCATAGTTCTTTATTCTTTAGCCTGAGATCTGGGACTCAGCGCTTAGATGCTTTGCAGGGATTGAACTGCTGCCTTCCTCGGAGACTCAAAGTGTAGAGGCTGAACTACAAAGGAAGTGCTAACACGGGAGATGAAACATGTAAATGTCTGCACCCTCACCTCTGATTTTAAGGAATCTGTACAATAAAAGGTGTCAATATTGGTTTGGTTTTATTGAGAAGTTGATAGCTAAATAAAAATCTTGACACATTTTAGTCTAGAACAATTGGCAGACACCAAGTTCTGATTAAAGTTCGAATGACTTCTGGTTTTTTGGGGTTTTTTTGCAAGAACCACCAATTGTGGTTTTGCTAGCACTGAACTGCCTCGGCTGCCTTGAATAGAAGGACAGGGCCTTCCCTTGTTGTTTCAGCCTTCTAGAACTGTCAGAAAATAACCGAAGCATTGTAATACAAAGCAGGCTTGTTTAAAGCCAGGCTGGGGTAAGCTGCAAAAGTGTCTGAAAACTTTTCCCCTACCTGACCACAGTTCTGTGGGCACACACTCTTGCACCAGCAAGGATCTGTGTTTAAGAACTCTTCTTGTAGACATATAGTTACAATATGGGATGTTTTGAAGGATAATTCCCATCCAGTGGTGACACAAAGGAAAAAACATCTGATGGAGAGGCATTTCTATATTTCCCTTGCAGAATCGGTTTGCATAAGTGGGTATTCATGCATGGACCTACAGGAAATGTGAACCCAGGTCTAGGTGAGAATTATATACTGCAGAAGTCTTCTGCTTCCCCTGCTGTACAGATGACTTGTCTGTATAATACTTTTCACCAGGTGCCTGAGAAAGCCATTAGCAGATCCACAAGCTGTAAAAAAAAGGAGTTTTAGTTATGGGTTAGAATATATCCAAATCCTTTTTTTCTCGTTAATATGGCTGCACAGTCAGACACCCAGAAAGAAGAGCTCAGCTAAATTTGGGCTGTTCATTGAAAAAGGAAATAGGGAGACAAAAAACCCTGTAAGTTTCCTAGAAGATGTGGACTCAGTGACTGCTGGCAGACACTGAGTTGGTGTTTGGAAATGCCCCTGGTGTAGTGTGAGTTTAGAGCCCACTAAGCCTGGCTTGCTCAGTGGCCTAAAGGGTGTCACAGAAAGTCAGGCTCTGGCAGGATGGCATTGCCCCCCAAGAGCAGCCAGTTAGCCTGAAAGTGTTTGGGCTTCACTTTCAGGAAATTATAAATTCATTTTCTCCCAAAACCTTAAAAGAGTCCTGCACTGTAGGCTTAGGGTAGAGTAACTTCTGTCTTTTGTGTTGCTTATTTTTTAACAAGTGTCCCAGAAAAGTAAAAAGAGCTTGTGTTGATAATTACGTTGAAATGCAGAAATTTCTAGAATGTGGAAACAATTAGTTATTAGTTCATTGAATTTAATTGTTAACTTCTACTACCTGAGAACATTCCCCTGCTTAACCGGGTGTGCACAAATGAAATTTTAATTTCATTTGCTTAATTTCATTCTGTACATAGGAGGTGTTTAGTAAATTTATTAGGATTCTTTTTACACTTTGTACTCTTTGCTGAAAAAGTGATAGATTATTTAGTCATTCTGAATAAGCAAGTTGTCAAGCCTGTAAGCCATATAACACTAAGTGCATATATAATTTATTGCCTACTCTAGTAGTAGAAATAATGTACATTTGGGAAATTCTAATTAAAATAATCAAGAGATTAATCATTTGATAGAAATTTCTTAATCAGAATTAATTCTCCTTAAAATGTGTTTTAAACTCAGAGTACTACTAACATGCAACTTCATAAATAAGAAATTTTTTTTTCTCTTTTAACCAGAAATTTAATAAAAATGTGGTAAATCAGTAACACATGCATAAAATGTATTTTATAATACTTCCTAATGTTACATGTGAAGAATCACTAAGAAGATATTTCTCCACTGAAGTTATCAGAGCAATTTCTTATATTATATTTTGGATTTAATGTAAAGTACATTTTGTTACAGTTTTTCTTAGTAAGTATTTTCATATGGTAAATATCTGCAGCATAATTTTCAGTCAAGACTACTTTTCATCAGATAGAATTCATCTTGTCATAGCCTAATTTGCATGCATGTACAAATGCAGACAGAAAATAAGTTTATTTGGAGGCTACTAGACACCAAATATTGTGAACTTTACAAGACACAGGTTGAGAGGTTTTCTACCTAGTTATACTTACCATTAAAAAGGCATACCTTGAAGAATGAGCACTTTTTAACTTTAAATTTTGGTTACCCAAATAACCAGGACCACAGGAAAACAGAATCTGAAAGTTGCATTTGCAGCAGCCACTGAAGTATTTTGATTATGCATTGCAGGAAGGAATCACTGTTTCAAGTTACTCATAAACCCTTCCTTTCAGGAAGCTGCTAAATTACATGGATCTGAACATGGCACAGAGTTTTGGGTTCAAGCTGTGTTCTAAGCAAGAAGTATTTTGAGTACAACTAGAAAGGTTTTGATCTCATGAGAATGTTACTTACCATCCAAAAACTGAACTCCTGTAAGACTGACTTAATGGATTATTGATTGCAAGATGCTTATGATTTTGAATTAAATATACCAGACAATCTCAAATACTGTAAATTAAGAAATGTTTTGGAACAATTCTTGTCTCTGTGACACAAGCAACATGTGTAGCATGGTGCTATATCATAAAAAGAACAATCTTTACCCAATTGTTCTCTCTTCACTTTCCTTATCAATAAATACAAAATTAAATTGATCTAGGAAAACTTAGTGACTTTAGGGTTTTTCTTTATCCTGAAGTGGGAGAGGTGAAGAAAAATTTTTCCATTAAAATAGCTACTAAAGAAGTTACAATAAGCATATCATCTATGGAGCCTGAAGAAATACTGCTGCAATAAATTATAGAATAGAATAGAATTTTAACAGACATTACACAGATATTTGCAGATGCTGTTGTGGAAATAAACAATTTTCAAGTGCACAGGTTTTCCATTTAAGACAGATAAAAAAAAAGTTTGCAAGTAAATTAAACTATATCTAGGGGATTTTTAATAAATCAGATGTTGAAATGGAAATCACTGAGAGACCTGTAATGGCTTGCCAAATTTGAAACTTGGGGGAAAACACCCTTGAACACTAAGAGGTTTTTTTAAAATTAAAGATGCAAAGATGCGTACACTGTTTTCCAAAATTCTTACAAGAGATCTGAGTCCCATATCAAATGCAAATGAAAGCATCAACTGCAAAAATTCAATGTGACATTAATTTTGAACATGCTCAGCCAAGACAACATTTAAACAAAGATTTCTACTCTATTAGTTAAGATCCTTGCAAATGAGTGCTAAACTCTGCATTCTGATTACTGCAGGGAGATGTATCAGCCACTCTCAGGGTAAGTCTGGCTAAGCACCTGCTTATTTGAATAGACAGGTGTCTAAACCTCCTTGGAATGCAAAAACAAACAAAAAAAATCTTCTCATTTCCAAAAGTGTCCTCAGAGATGTCATTGCCTCTGATTCTTAGAGTACAAAAAGCATAGAAAAATAATCCTGTGAAAGTTGACTATTTTTGTGCTTTATCCAAAGCAGAAAGGAAGCGTGTGTGGAAGCTGGAAACTTGTCTACTGTTACCAACGTGAATCTGTACATAGACACAACACTTTGAAATTAAATATGTAATCTCTCTCATATCGAGTTTTCTATAATTTATTTGATATTAAAAAAAAATCAGTGTATATCTAGATTAATCCCTCTTTAGCTAAGCAGTTTTTTTATTATTGAAAAGTAGATTTTATGTATTTTGGTTGATTCTTACTACACTTTCAGCTCTTCCAGCAGGAGAACTCTATCTGTGTAAAGGAAAACTAAGAGAATATTTTATATCTCATGCATTGTGATTTGTTTTGAAATATTTGGATTATTTTAATCCTTAATAGCCTATATGTGGTACATGTTAACATATTTACATTTGAAATATAATTAATCCGGTGTGATTTTTTACCCAGACGCCTGACTTGACTTCCGTATTTGTCTCTGAAACATCATAAGTACTAAAAATTACCTCCATGAATGGGGTTTTTTTTATGTTGTAACTGCATCATATGTTTGGTCATGAGTGAGGACAACTGCACTTTCTTTTTTTCAACAGCTTTTTTTTTTTTATTATGGTTTTAAACTGAACATAGGTGTGCAAATAAAAATGTTGAGATTTATAGAGGTGGTGAATACACTATTGGTCTCCCATCAAAGGCTTTATTTATTAGCTATAAGTGATGAAATTAAGACACTTGGATTTAGGTGCCAAAGTACAGATTTCTCTTGCTGACAACCTAAGGCACACAAGTGGGAACATTTTGGCCTTAGTTTCAAACTCTATTTTTTCCCTTTTCTTCTAAGATGTGATGTAATGTAACCAGAATCTGTCATTCCCATCACCTCATGGTAGTTTTGCAGTCTGGCTGTGACAGTTCAGATTTCGTCTCTGGATGAATTATATTAAGCAGCTTAAGGAAACTTAAGTAAGTGGACTTGTTACTTCTAGTAATGAATACATGATCCCTCAAGGACTTTAATGCTTATTCTTCTTCTACATTTCTGTTTTCTCTGTCAAAATATTCTATCGTTCATGTTCTGTTTCTTAGTATTTTTTGCCATCAGTAAAAAATAGGCAATTTAACTCCACTGGTCCTTTTTTGTTTCACAAACTCTATAGGGCTAATAGCAGCTAGCATGCTTCAGTGCATTGTTTCTTAAAATTCAGGGCTATCATTTGAGAAAATATATCTACATGATCTATATCTATATATTACCTTTTTCCCCACAAACTTCCTGATGTTCTATTGCCTTCTGTGTTCACTGCATTTAAGCTTTTAAGTGTCTACACTTGGTGGTGAATTCATATTTTTCCTCTCTTTAAATGTAGTCCCGAAACTCTTGCAAGTTCTATTTACAAACTGTGAAATATTTTTGTGCTTTTGGCAAATTTTGTCCAAGTACAAAGGTGATTGTAACTCATATGAGGCTGCTCTGTTGTGACCATCTTCTTTTTATTCAGGTAACTAATTGCCAGTAGGCTGCTCCACTGACAACCTGACTCTTTAATCAGCTTTCTGCCTGCACACCAGGAGTGTTTTCCTATGTTTTGGATTATGAATTTAAAGTTATTATCACTTGCATAGTGAAAAGCCTGGAGTGTGAAGTGTGGCTTGTTTCTCCATTCACCTTTGGTGCACGTTGTGTGTGCTCAAGCGAGGCTTTCTTTGTGTGTAGCAAGGAAATAGAGTGTCCATAAACAGTCCATAAACTGGGGCTGTATTGTCAGATATTTTTATGACTATGCAAATTGGGCACACATTAAAATCTGATAAAGCTCACCATTGTCAGATATTATGTAAATTCTGAATGCATACGAATAGACCCCTTATCATGCTGGGCTGTGTTTTGTCCTCCACCAGAAAAAAGGTAACAATGCTTGCCTTAAAAAGGTCCATTGATTTATTCTTTTCTGCAGCTTCTTGGATGGAAATCAGTGGTATTTTTAATTTTACACAGTCTAAATAACAAAAGGTTGGTTACTGGGAGGCTTGCCCTTTTATTTAGAATAACACTTGTGCATTGAATGTATTGTTTATGCTTCATTTTGTTTCCTGTCCCTAGATTAATTTTACTTAAAAAAACCCCAAACTAAATAAAACCAAAGAAGCCACAAAATAACTTTCTGTTGTACTCTGGCTGTTCATTTCTTACATTAGTCTTTGAAGTAAACTGCTCATGTGTTTTTTATATTATTTTTACACATAAACACCTTAATAAACATTCCCAGATCTTTCTCAGGCACAGTTTCTGATATCTCTGTGTTAGCCAAACTCAGGTTTAACATTCATTTGTTCTGACCAGTTGCTGTCAAAACCATTGGTCTGAACATCTGCTCCAGCTGAAAGGTCCCCATGAGAGCATAAACAAAAGAAACCAATTTAGATGTCAAAACAAAATACACTTATCCATAGATTTAAGTGAACATTCTATTCAATATCTCCTTTTTTGGTTGTTTTTTTTTTTTGTTTTTTTTTTTTTTGCAGCTATTCCTGATTCACACATTCACGTGACCACATTTTGATTGCAGAGGCTTGAAAGAAATGTTTTAAGATATCCATCTGGCTGGGCAAGAAAATTCTAGCAAATTAATTGCTCAGGAGGTAATCTGTTGAAAATAGGCATTGTAATTGAAATCTTACATGCAGATGTCACGGATAAAGCTGTGCCTTCCCTTGTAACAGAGAAGTAATATATTTATTGACATAAAACAGTGATTTAACAAAGTTTGGTGTTTAATGTGGCAGGGGTTTAACGAGTACCAATGGCAAGGTATGCTTGATGATTTACTGCATAGAGGACAGGGTCAGATAAAACTGCAAGGGACACCATCTCACTGAGTCATGAGTTTCAGAAAGGACACCTTTGCTTTTTAAACTCCCTTCTGAGGGGAATTTGGGTGCACCTGGATCCAGAATTAGTCTGAGACTTGGTCAATAGTTTGTGTCTAAAGGATTATATATCTACTATCCATCCTTTATATCACTTATCTAAGATTTCAAAATTTCACACGTTGTTATTCACATTGCAAATCTGTTGCAAAGTATTGCTCTGCCTCAAGGGGTAATTTTGAGAGGCTTCCCCAGTCAAGGGAAATACTGATTTGCAGCCCACTGTCGTGTTGGAGAGTTCACCAGACTTTCCCCTATTTATGGATTAAGATGACTGATTTATATTCATATTTGGATACCAGTTGTATTTTGGGTTGTTACATGTTTAACCTTAAGAGAATTGGAGAGGTCTCAGGGGAAACCTTGTGATTTTTCCATGCTCAGAGGGAGCCTATCAGAAGAATGAGGACAAATATTTCAAAATTAATAAAATTGCCAATAATAGCTGCCAGTAAAGCTGGGAAAATAAAAGGGAAAAGCCAGCTTTGACCAGTCATCATGAAAACACATTCCTGAAGTGAATGACAGGGACATTATATTTTTCAAAGCCCTCCTTTCTATGCAAGTTCAGCAATAAACTGTGCTGGATCTGCAGCTGATGTGCATTGAGTTATTTCTGTTCAATGATTTACAGAGCTGAGGATATAATCCAGTATTCTTATGGTACAGCAATTTGAGACTTGGCAGGTTAACAAGACACCATCTTAAATGAGGTGTGTCTATAGAAAAGTTAATATTTAAAATATGGAAACGCTTGTTGTCTCACATATGGAAATTTGGCTATGGGGGAAATTGTTCTCCTATTTATAAAAAGGTGATTACTTAAGAAATGTTTTAATGTTTCAATTTGGCAGATCCCAGACTCCAGTCCTGAGGATTGCAGCTTCAGAGGGCAGCTCAGGATAGCTTGATTTAATAGGGATGGTTGACTGCCTTGCATTTCCCCCACAATAAAATAGGGGATTGCTTGCTGAATTGCTTCATCTTTAGAAGAATGAAAATGTCTGTGTCTTGGCTACAGCAGGTCAGCAGATGCTTTCCCTCCTTCTTTCTCATATGTTGATTAAACCTTATGTGCCATTGGCAGATAGGAATTCTGGGCTGCCTTGAGGGGGCATCTGTGGCGTGTTCCTTTTATCAAATACATTTTGGTTAGACACCAAAATCTGCCTGCTCCAGCATCTACTGGATATGCAGATCTTTTATTTCAGCCTGTGTCTCCAGCCCCTAAACTGCTGCAAAACAGGCACCAGCAAGGCAAGGACAATGCTATGAGAGGCACAGTGCTGTCATGTGCTGCAGCATCTTCCCTCAATAGGACATCTCAGGATGTGTGGGAGAACAGCATTAAGATCTTCTTTCCAGTGCTCAAGTGTTTTGCTGCTCCAGGCTGGATGTAGGCATGCTGGTGCTGAGTAGTACTCTTCAAGGAATGATTACTTCACATGAGCCAGTTGTCTTGCTAAATCAAAGAACTTAAAAAATTAATTAAAGAAGTAATTTGATTTCTTTTTTTTTTTCCTTCTATTGCACCCTGGAGATCTAAGTCTGCTTGGGGTTGTTTTGATTTAAGAACTTCCTCTGGAAATAAAATCTGGGATTGGCTATGGGCTTGCCATAGTCTAAATCAAAATATAATGTTGAAAGATTGGTGTCAGAAATCCCCAGGGTAGCCTGCTGAAGCTGATTCTGAAAATGCAATAATTTTATAAATCATAAAATAAGTTGGAAGAATCTTTGAGTCCAAGTCCCAGATAAAACTTGTATTTCCTGGGCAGCCTTCTACTGAAAGTCCTTCTGTGAAAGGAGTAGCTGAGAAAACAGTGCCAGACTGTCTTTGAAGCTGCTTGATCTCCTCAGTGTGGTCTCAGGAATTCACAAGTGGACCCCTGTTCCCCACAGATACAGTACTTTCCTGTTTCCTATAGATTTATTATTTTGTCTTTGTTTAGCACAGAATATATATTATTGCCTGGTTGTTATTTGTATATAAAATGTGGCATTTTATCTCATGCATCAGTTCTCCCTCCTCTGTTGTAAATCCATTCTAAAGAGTGTAAGCAAATGGATATTTCTTAATTTAGCTACTCCTGCTACTTAAAAAAGAAAACCCAAACAAAAAAGAAGTAACACATTTAAATTACTTTTTAATGCATATTTTGAAAAGTGAGTATTCTGATTCATAGGAGATTAATTCTTGTTTTCTGAGTTAAAAAAAAAGGTATTTTTTTTCTGGATGCTTCTCCTACTTTTATATAGGAATTTTACACTGTATTCACAAGGAAGCATTAATAAATGTAATCATAAGCATTAATAAATATTTTGTAACTGACAATGCACAGCAGAGTAGATGAAAGGGTACAGGGCTGGAGGGACAGACTCATGGATCTTAAAAATTTTAGTCCCAGTCATTGTCCTGGTCCAAAAATCTTGATATTATAAATTCAAGGTTGTACAAGAATTTACTCAGGGAAGCTTCTCATTCTTTTTATCATGCAGGCCCCAATACTTCTTGAAGCTCTCCAGTGTTTCTTTAGTTGGACATCCCAAATTTTGAAGGACTGGACTGAAGGTTTTGTAAAGATTTCTTTGCCTGTTGTGATGTTTTACTCATTCTCTACCAAAGGTGAGGGATCAGCTAGAAATAATATGTAAAAGTGCTGATGGAAGAGCTTCATGGGAAAACTGAGGGAAAGGTACAGAAACCAGAACATCTGTAGATTGAAATAGAATGGATTGAGGATTTTCAATAGTACTGGAGATTCATTTATTTTCTAGTTGGTGGAAATATAGGTTAAAAAAAACCCAATAGTAGTAGAAATTTTTTTCATAGCATGAAGCACCAATAATACTGCAAATAAAGAGAAATTGCTATCCTAAACTCACATTTTTTGAAGTTAACTTTTTCTATTAAATGACAATCAGAAACATGACTAATAATTTTTTTTTGGCCAAAAATCTTTTTGATATTCAGTAGATTTCACTACACAAAAGTTCTATTTCTTTTAAGTCTATTCTCTCTCATCCTTTGAGCTTTCACACTTCTTTTAGATGCAAAGGTTTGCTTTGGAGAAGGTTTTGTGTGTGTGTTTTTAAAAATATTTTTTGCTTTGTTTGTTCTTGGTTACTGCTGCCACTTCATAATATCTGGTGAATTTTTGCAATGTCTGAGACTGCATGCTGGTAGAAGTAGCTAGTAGTTTTTTAATTAATCCCAAAGTCTTCTCACTCAGTGTGCAGGCACTGCAGTTCCATCTCTCCAGACATTTTTCTTATTTAACATGTTTTTGACATTAAATTTTCTTAGGAAACAAAAATTTTTTCCACCATTACTAATTATTCTGCAAATTAACAATCAGCAAAGAAAGTCTCTCCTTTATTATGCTATACAATTGGATGCTTCAGTTTTTAAGTTTATTAGAAAACAAACTGCAAAGATGCAGCTCTGAAAAGTAATGACTTAGGCTGGGAAAATTCTAGGTAGGGGTTTTTTTCTATCTTAGGATGGAAAAGATTTGTTTACATCTTTTGCTGTTATCTGTGTATATATCTTTACAAACCTCAAAAAGCATGAAAAAAGCTCAAAAGCAGAAAACATTCAGAAACTTAGAATCAATGTTTTATTCTGCTCTGTGTACATGGGGCTATTTCTGTATTTTACAGTAAATGATTGATCAGTGAGAAGAGTCCCTGAGCAAGGACTCTGAATATGATTCTCTCCATTTTCCCTAGCTCACTGGTGTCTAGCTACCAAATTCAAGGTTTGGGATGCTGTTGCAATTTGGTCTCCAATAAACTAATTTCTTAAACCCTTTTTTTATTTCTTTCCACTGTTAAGTTGCTTTGATGACCTTACCATAAAAGCAAAAACACCACCCAAAATCACTTCCTTTTGATTAGCTTGAACTCTGAAAAAAAACCAAAAACATTTCTCTTGCTTATTGCGACAAAGGGAATTTAATACACTTTGTTTGACAACCTGGAAGTCTCTTGACTAGAGAGAGAATTTGCCAGAGAAACAAAAACAAGCAGAAGTTATTTGCATAGTCATGCCTTGGGAGCGTGGCTCAAGAGGTAGCACTGTTTGAATTAATCCCCACTAGGTGTGAAACCTCTGTTGCTAAACTGCTTATTATTCCTGAGCAGCAAACATCACCATTCAGAATCTCAGTGTCCTCATCTGTAAAATAGAATACTGGTATTTATAAAGTAATTTGAGTAACCTCAGTGAAAAAATGCAGATGCACTTTAGCAGAAAATACTATAAGAATACCTTCCTATAATTTCATGCTTCATTGGGCTCAGCTTTATACCAACATCCAACTAGAATATTCATTTCTGAATGAAAAATTAAATCTAATGGTTCTGATTATGAAAATATCTTGCTACCATAAAGCAGTGTCTTTCTGTATACATTTGCTTCCAGAAATGTTTTCATCAGTGTGTTGTGAGATTTTACTTCTCTCTTGTTCTGTTACCCACCCAACAATCAGCACAAACTAATACTCCACCAAGTTATTTTGAATGAAGTTTTTCTTCTTAACAGGATCCCTGTGTCATGAGAAAAGGAGGATCTCCTCAAACTCTCTGTGTTTGATGGTCTATCAGTGCCTCAGGAAAGCTGAGACCCTTGTGCCTGACCAGTCTGTCAGTGTGGGAATTCTGCACAGAGCAGCCCAGAGGTGTAAAATTCTCTCCCCTGGCTCTCAGACGTACAGTCAATAAAATAAAAACCACATGCCCAGTGAGGGTAAATTTGGGATGCAGATGTGAGTTAGTTGTGACAATGACAACATAATGAACCAAGTTCACCTGAGGAGAGTGATTTCGCCACAGTTGCTGGTTCAGCAGCAGGACATCTCCCCTCTCCCTTGGTTGGCAGGTGCTATGTGGTTTATCACCTACCTGGGAATGTCAAGTTCCCATTCCTGCAGGGATTGAAACAGAACGAGGCCATGATGTCTTCATTCTGCTCCACCCTTTGTTTCATCTCCCTTAGCATGTATTGTGTGGGGAGCATTACAGAGGTTTAGGGCATTGCCTTTAGCCACAGCATTTCACCCCAGAATTCCCTTACTATTATAACTTCTGTTGCAATGTGAATGTAACTTCCCAGTTTTTCTCTAATTTTACCCCGTCATTTTCCCACACCTTCCTTGTGCCTGTTTGCTTATAGACTTAAACAACACAAACCTTAGTACAATAAAGACAGATTTTATTTGTTGTCATATAAGTTACTGCAAGACAGGAGTGTTCATTTTTTTTTAGATTTTCTTTTCGTGGAGAGTAATGAAAGAAGCAATTATTTTATAAAGCAAATCACTGAAGGTAGATTTTAACAGCTCCCTACTGAGCAGTTCTGTTTTTACATTTGCCAGGTGAGTTCCTACAAATTTCAAATGAAGTACAGGAATGAAGCCCTTTTCTGAAGCAATTTTGTAACAGGAAGGCTCAGAGCTACTCACTGTGATATTTGGTACCTATTTGAACATGTATTGAACATATCTACCACATATGACATCATGTCTTCTGACAAAGGTAAAAAAGGAACAATCTTCGAGAGCAGTTCTGTGGCAGGTTTAAAGGGCCAGATTCTGTGGATTAATTGTTCTTTTTGCAGTGCTCCTCAGGAATGAACAAGATCCCAGTATTCTCTGCAGAGAGGATAAATCCCCCTTAGGATGTTAAGTAAGTTTATGTAGCCCAGTGAAATTTTTACTGCTGAATATCCAGTAAGTTATTTACAACCAATGGGACACTTTAAACATAGGATTTTTTCCAGAATAAATTCCTTTAAATGTCATCTGGTGGCTATATCCATTAATGTTTTTCTTAAACAGAGATGGGTTTTATGCTGGAAAAACTGCATATTACAGTCCTGCTGGGAGAACACAGGACAGGTCCCATGTATGATTTAGTTTTGCCTAAGCATAATTTGTTAGAAGAAAAACAAACAAAAAGGCGTAAAATATGTGTCAGTTGTGCTGATGCAAAATGTTGGCAGATAGGGCATCAGGAGTGTAATAATATTCATATCCTTATAGTTCTATTTTATTCTGGTTTATTGCATAGGCTTTATTGTAATGGTGTGCTGTTGGCATTACAGCAGGTTTCCTTTTTTATTTCTTCCATGTGATCTGAATATAGTAAAGAAGTGAAAACTGGTCTGCTTATTCCCAGACAAGAATTTTGTATAAAGTGTGAGAGGGAGTAGACAAATCCAAAACTGAGATTTATTCTTTTACATTGAAACTTTCAGAAAATTATGCTGATCTCCTCCCTTATAAATCTTTGCATCCCTTCAATTCAGCAGATAGGAAAGTATCCTAGCATTTTAGTATGTTTAGTCTAAAGCAAAGTTGTTGCTACTGGCCTTATTTTGTAGGTAAAATCAAAGGGAAAGCAAGACGAAAGAAAATATGTTGAATTTTAACACAATGACTTGGAATCATTTTCCATTGTGTCTAAGATGTGCTGTCAGTAATTGGCCCAGATGGCACTGTCTCTATTAAGCAGCTTTTCATAAACTGATAACACAGTGGGCAACAAATTCCAGCTGTGCTGCTTTGATTGTGTTTACTGAAGTGCTTGGGCCTGGTGCTACCGTTGTACCACACACAAAACTGTTCTCTCACACTATATCCTGCTTTTCCAGTTTCATTTCTCCCAATATGTAAACAAGGTATTTGCCTTCCTAAGGGGAATGTTTCATGTGTTCCTTCTCTCTGTAAGGATCTGGTCCCTGAATAAATTTTATAATTTTCTTCTCTATTTTTGGCAGCTAATAAGTTGAAAAAAAGCCTCTGTTATGCTCTGTAGCTTTAATGGAATATTTGGCCAGTAATATGGTGACTTTGTTATAACGGCTGCACAGTGCCTCCACTTTTTCATCTTCTGTAAGCTGCTGCTCCTCTTTCAGAATCCCCTTCCTGCTTGTTTCCCTGAACCTTTGCATTGTGTTGGCTGAGCAAATCTGCTCTCTGAAAGGCAGGTTGCTTATATGAAAATATGTTGTTCCTAGTTGTGATCTTTCTGTTACAGCAGCACAGTTTTGCTAGGCTGGATGCATTTACATTGCTGTAATGATCCCTTATCCTTGTGTGACTTTGTGTCAGCTTGTGTGAGCATCTTCGTGCTCCTGTAGCCACACGTATGTGTGGACTGGGCTGCAGAATCCTGACAGTTCCACTGAAGTCAAGCCAGCACAATTTGTGTTGGCAGGAAAGCTCTGAGGGAGTTTAATACACACTTAAATGCAAATCTTTTCAGAGCTTACAGTGTTGTTCTGTGGTAGCTGTGTTCATCTGCTCTGTCAGTGCTGAAGTGTAAACATTCTTTGCTGCCTTGTGCTTTTGTGTGGTGTAGTAATTGCTGCTCTGTCTTGATGTTTTTTACCCTTTTCACATCCCCTTCACTGCAGAACATGGGGGAGCAGCCAACCTGACTTGCTGCACACACCTTTCCTCACTCTTAGGCAGTTAATTATTTGTGGGTGGCAGATGCCACGCAAGTACTTTAGGGAATGACAGGCATGGAAAGTAGAGCCACTGTGGAATTCTTTAATGAGGAGGTCTTATGAGCTCTAATTCAGTATGAATCATTTCTGCTTTGGATCCTGCTCTGTGCTTTTGTGTGCCTGACGCCTACCATGGAGCCCCAGCAGCATCCAGGAGCCCCAGCTGAATTCAAAGCTCTCTGCAGGGAGACTTGGAAAGGCACATAAGTCACTGCACTCAGGAAATTAAAAACTTAGCTGACAAGACAGAGGAAAGAAGGATGTTTGTGGGGACTGATGTGTGAAGAGAAAAATACATCAAAAAATGACTCTTAGGAGCACACATTTTCTTCAGCACAGGCATGGGTTGACTTCCAAAGTGGAGCTGGTCACAAAAAGTCTATTGGAATAAATTGACTTAATGTGATATAAAAGATGTGAGTTCTCTGTTATTTGGGTTTAAACTGAAAATTTTATTGGCTGGATGTGGCTAGCACAGAAGAGGAGGGCAAAATAAGGGAGGAAGCATTCCCTGCTCCTAGACAGGAAAATGCAGTACCCTGGGAGACCTAGATAGCCCTGAGTATGGCATTATGATTAATTCCTACACTACCTTTATTTACATGCTCAGGTGGATGCTTAGGCACAAAAGTTACTTTTTGGTGGGTGAAATATTTTTTTTTAATATACAACTTGTTTCTGTTCTATTTCATCTGCTTTTACATGTTTCTGGACTTTGAAAAATACCTTATGAAAAGATTATACAATTAAACTGAAAAAATAATCTGCTTTTCAAAATAAGCTAAATTTGATGAGTTAAGCTTCTGTATTACGTGTATAGACATATATTACATGTAAGTGACATTCTATTCAGTAAAAAGTATTGAGTTTTTATTTTGAAACAGAATAATGTTTTTCTATGCAGAATTCATATCAAGTGCAAGAATTGATTACCTCTGATGCAGATAGACCCTTAGAGTGTAATTTCTTAATTTCTGCTATATTTTCATTTTGACTTAGCTGCAGAGTCTTGAAGACACGTCAATCAGTGAACTTTGATAGTCAGACGTGTTCTTGTGGATATTGGGTGCTCTGTCTATATTGCTTGCAAAGTATTTGTTATTAGCATTACCATGTTTCATCAAGTCTTTAAAAATGATGTTTCAAGTGATAACTTGTTCAAGTAGACAAGCCTTTAACTCCTCTTATAATCAATGCCTTAGTTTAAGACTACATTAATTAAGAAGTAAATTTCCTAGTGATAATTTATGTTAAAGCTTTTTATATTTACAATGAAGAGAATTAGAAAGTGGTGTGAGGGTGCTGACAGCACCATCTTGGACTAAAGTTTCTCTTGATCCCTAATTTATGTAATGCTCATATATGTGCACTGTAATCTGTTAATTTTGTACTTCTGTGATAGGTGTACTCTGTTCTTCTAGGCAGTGTTTCTGTCTCTGTTCTTATTAAGTATAAACTTTCTTAAAGATATCTTGAAAAATGGAATCAGACCTCAGTAGTGTCACATAACCATATCTAATACTTCGATATTTATCCCTCAGTTTGCAAATGTCTAAAACCAGGTTATAAATGCACTACAAGCACAGTTGTTCTTACTTAGGGGAGTAAGGTGGTCTTGTCTAACATAAGGAAAGCTCTGTGTATTTTTTACTGGCATTCAAAGTCTAGTGCTCTTTATCGCTGCTGTGAAAACCAACAGAATGTTTAGTGAGGATTAGCAAAGGTATCATGATTTCTCTGTGTGTCTATACACTGCTCTGTGAAGTATAAATCCTGGATACTTCATAGCCATTTAGACTTCTTGTTATTTTTGGTACCATTCTTTCACAGTCTTTGCACAGCATGCTGCTTTTAAGAGCTGGTCTGAAGTACACAGTTAGTTTCTCTGGAAAACTTCCTTAGTATCAAATGTGTCATAATTCCTGAGCCTGGAGCATGTGTGACATTCTAGGGTTTCAGCAGCTGGCCTGCAAGACAGAGGAAAGAAAACATTTTTCGAAGTGGAATGGTACTGTTCCCACATACTGTCATTTGCAATTATGTTACTTCATATTTGTAAAATATTTTTTGATAGAATCTGCACTAATTTATTTTATAATCTAGATAGTTCAGGGAAAAAAATCAAGTTCAAGATGGTAAGGTTGTTGCAGTGATTGTGGTGTGGGAATACTAGAAGATGAAGCTCTCTTGGAAGAGCAGTATCTGATATGATTGTAGGGAAAGCAGACAAGCTTTTAAGTACACAGATGCTTTTAGACAAGGCAGATAAAAGCAAAAAGTTTAAGCAAATTACAATGGGAACCATTGCGCTGATTTTACAGTTCAGTTTTTCCTGGCCTTTGACTGCTAAGCAGAGTTTAGATTTGCTTCCCTTTTCGGGTAACCAAATGATTTGGCATTTTTTCTCTTGCTTTAATCATAGCACTTGGTAGCATCCATTTTGTCCATGAGGGTTTTGATTTTTCAGTAATCTGTCTGGACTAAAGCTAAGTGTTAGGTGTCTTATTCCAGAACTGCAAATTTAAAATACCAGTGTTATCATTTCACTAACTCCCTAATTGTCTAAGGATATAAATCAGGAAAACTGGAGAGAGGTCATATAAAATACTTTGAAAAGCCGATTTTAGAATATGAATTCATAACAAAGATACTAAAACCGTGAACAAGATGGAGATATTGGTTTTATTGCTCACAGAAATGTTTATGCTGTCTCCCTTCTTTTGCACAGATGCTAACAGCTTCCTCTACTCTGTACTGGCAGAGGTTAACTGCCTCTCCCTCTCTTGTGGTCCAATTGATTTATGTAATTAGACCACATTAAGAGCTATAATCATTAACCTGCAGTTAAGCTGAATTGTTCTATTCTTTCTATGAATTTATGACAGAATACTAATTGCAAAATTTTGTCTGGTTTTGTGTGCTGTATCAGGTGGCCTAACTCTAGATAATTACACTTGAGTTTTTCCTGTGCTATTTAAAATCTATAGCATAATATGAAGTATTTTCAATATTTTATGATCAGTTTTCCAGGCAACAAAATTTTCTCAAATTGAAGCAGTATGGTATAGAACATGATTACATATTAATTAATAAAGCTTTAATTTATCCATATAAGACAATTTTTTTTAAAAGCTATCTTCTGATGTTTTAAGTTTGTTATTTACAGAATCATAGCAATTACAGTTGCAAGGAACCTCTGCAGATCCTCTCATCCAACCCCTTGCCAAGGCAGGGTCACCTGATGTAGGTGACACAGGAACAATTACACATAATAAGGAAGTTATGGTTATGTTTTCCATGACCTTAAGTATTTGCTTTTTCTATGTGCCTGGAAAGGATTTAAAAGGTTATGTCTGTTGAAATCAATATTATCCATGTCTTCCTCACCTCCAACTTGTGTAGTACATATTATGCAGTGCATGCTTAAAAGTAAATGTAAATATTTAGATGAAAACTACCAGTGTGAACAAAACAAGAAATTCATTCTTATAAATGTATGATTACATTTAGTTCCAGCTCTACTTAATCATTCAGGAAAATCTCTGTAACATTCCTTATCCCTACAAATAAAGCACTGTCACGATCAAAGGAGATGAGTAGATTCTATAAGGCAATCTCATGTATGCAATTACATAGTGCAGTTAAATGTGTGGGGCTGTGATTCTATGGTATTGTGAAAGGTTTTGATTGGCTGCACAGTATCTAAGCTTAGGATTTAGGTGCAAGGTATTGTGTTGATCTTGCTTTACTTGTTAAGGCACGCTTTCTTTATCATGCTTCAGTGGTATGGTCATGGACTGAAATTTTTAAGTGCCTGCCATCCACAAAAATTCCTTCTTATACCAAAAGGGCTAGGTGGAGGGAGAGAATAGCTTACTGTGAGTCAGCACAGGAGCAGGGATTTACAGAAGAAAGAGCAGTATGTGATAGGAAGCATGAAACAGTATTTTAGCAGTCACTTTGCCCAAAGCAGTTTCCTTTGCATTTGAAACTGCTTTGAGCTGGAAATAACAAATGTAAACATAATGACAGTTTTGAAGTACATGAAACCCATTGTCATTCTAAAAATCTTCATTTCTTCTTCTGTTTTTTTGTTTTGACCTATGTCACTGTGAAAATGTCACTCAACCATAGAGAATAATCCCTCTCCTCCTCTCAAACCTGATAACCTCTTTTTCTGTGCTACATGAGCACATATACAATACGTGCTCATGTGAAATAGAGATTTGTCTGAAAAACTCCTGGAACTTGTGCTGTTAATTGTGAAAAATGTCACAGATGGTGGAAAACCGCTGTTGTGGGTAGGTGCAACTCTGTGTCTGCTGCTGTACAAGGATAGGAGCAAAAATCTGATTGACCAGGTCAAAAACCTGCAAGCATCACTTGGAATTTGCTTTAACTGATAAATCTGTAGTTTAATCTATGGTGACAATTTCACAAGGTTCCATTATCATCTGTACATATTTGCTTCTTACACAGTCTTGTTATGGCAATCTGAGTCAGTGGTTATGCAAAGGATGCAGATGAGAATACTTCTGTTGATGGGAATCAGCTCTAGAACTCAAGTCCAGAACCATTACTTATAGCTCTAGGATCCCTTTGAAGAATTTCCAACTGGTTTATGTCTTGTTCTTCTATTTTATCACACAGAAACTGGATAGAACAGAAACCATGCTTTCCTCAGCTTTTAAATCAGAGTTTTTGATATTCTTGCTCTTGGGTAATTTATATATCATCCCTTAAGACCTCACAGAGCCCTTCAGACAAAGGAAGTTTTTAAGATGGGAGTGTAGTAGATAAATAATTTAAAGAGAATCTTTATAGGTTTTAACTACTTTGAGGCAAACTAAATGTTTTCTTTGAGATTCATAGAAAAATTCTGGGGAAAAGAAAAAGAAAGGGATTTACATGCAGAATATAATATTACCTTGCAGAACACTCAGTGATTCTGAAGCCTTTTCATTTGACTTGAGACAGTAATGCCCAAATGGCATTTTAATATAAAACATGTTGCAGCAAACATGAAAAGAGCAAGCCTACTGTAGCTGGAGCTTTTAATGTTGCTTGTGGCTTCAGCATCGTCTTCAAACCAGCTGAAGTGTACTACAGCAAACCAAAATCCTAGCAAAAGAAGGATCAAAAAGAAAACATACAGGGCCCGACTAAATTATAAATCAAATGAAATAATTAATTTATTCACTCACAGAAGCTGACAATCATAGTGAACGAGAGATATGATGAATTTTTCAGTCCTTGCCATTACTGAAACATCAGGAATTCCTGGACATGTATTTTGCATTTTGTTGCACAGGGATAAAAAGGTTATGTCAAAACTAAGGCCATTGCCAGGCACACATGATGTATTGTTTTAGAAAAAAAACCCAAACAAACTCAAACCAGAAAAAGCACAAAGTTAGTAACTTTTATCTGACTTAAGTGATGACACCTGGCAGAGTGCAAAAGGGTGTTAACATTGAAGGCAGAGCATGAGACTGAACTGCCTACATACACACACCATAACCTCTTCCTCACACACCCTTCCTTCTAAAAGACAGTCCCTAACTTCACGTGTTTGTCACAGCACCTCTGTTTCCTTGGTTTCACACATGCAGTTCCCAGTGAGCATGGATCCGTGTCTGAGAATTTCAGAATTCCACAACCAAGCACTGTTTTGGCAGTTCCAAGCTGCTGGAATAAAGTCCATTGTTGCTGGAGTTCCTTTCATCCCTGTACTCCCTCCCTCTCTTTGCATTGAAGACTTAAAGTTTTTAAAGTCTTTTTTTTAAGTTAAGTGCATTTCAGTATTACTCGACTATAAGGGACTCACAGCTCAAATCAAGTTGCTTTTTATTTCAAGTGAGGTTATGACTATTGTGCTTTTCCAAAAATTTCTTCAGATAACCCACGTAATGGGAATTGATATTTTTCTCTTCTGCCATGAGTTTTGTAGCCTGCATTGAAAGTAATGGTACTGATCTACTTATTTTTAAACACATTTCAGGTTCTTCTGAACTCCTTCAGGAGGCCATTTAGGCATCTTCCCACTCTGGACTTGTTATTAGAGCTAATGGAGTGGTTTTTTTGCTGATCAGCCTTTAAAATCTCGTCAGGCTGAGGCGATTTGTAAACTTGATGCATACATTTCATCTACATTTTTATTATCTGCCAAGATGTAAACTACATTCCCGTGCCCTGGAATGCTGTGTTCTGACCTCCTAGATATATCATCATCCTTTCACTCATCACGGTAATATTGCTAATAAGTCTGTGGCAAAGTGGTTTACTTTGGACAAATCAGGGGAATTTGGACTTTAGGAATTAGTGACTGAGTAACCAAGGCTTTCAGTCCCACTTATGGCAGTGTGAGCAGAAAAGAGGAAATAAAATATTTTTGATTTCCTTGTCTTGGAAAGACTTGCTAGTATTGGTGTGAAACTGAGCAAATTGCTCTTACACAGACNAAGTTGCTCTTACACAGATGTGAGTTTTGAGGAGTGGGATGTTGAAAGAGAAGGCTGACTGAAAATGAATGAGGGAAAACAATAGCTGATGTTCACTGAGGGTAGAATAACAGACTTGAAATATTGAAATGAGAGATGTATTTTGCAGCTAAGAGACTGAGAAGGATGCTAGCAATTGCATCCCAGAGCTTTTTCTTTATTTTATTTTATTTTATTTTATTTTATTTTATTTTATTTTATTTTATTTTATTTTATTTTATTTTATTTTATTTTA
>VZTB01016580.1:481699-497285 GCA_013397245.1 Thryothorus ludovicianus
TGATTTTTTTATTATTATTATATTAAATTAAAAGAAAGTTTTAGTTTGGTCAGTTTTTCTTTATTAGCCCTCTTTATTTGCATCTTCCTAGGCAGAATCAAAATAATTCAAGCACAAATTCTAAAATTCAACCTAAGCTCAGAAGTGACTAGACTCACTGGACTTTTAGAAGTATGGGAAGGCCTTTTAAGTGAATTTTCCGTTGGCATATTTGCTGGGATTAAAATGCATTTTCCATTCCAAAGTGTCTGTTGTGAATATTTCTTTCAGAATATCAAACTTATTCTCTTTATGCACAGCCCCTTTTCTAGAATGAACCACTGCTAATGAATGAGTTTTGCTAAAACTTTTAAAAACAATTTTTTGGTTCAATTTATTGTTTCTAAATTACTGAAACACAGCTGAAGGCCTACTGGACAAACCTGCTCTGTTTTATAAGTCTGAAATGTACAGGAATTGCAGAGCATATCTGAAGGTATGAAAAATGTCACCTTTAGTACACTGTGGATTGCAGTGCTGCTTCCTTGTTCAGTTTATGTGTGCGCATTCATTTTCAGTGTTTAATTTCAGCTTTTCTGCTTTTCCACATTTGCTTGTGACTTTGCTCATTAATCTGTTCCTTCTGCAGCTCCTTGGACTGTTACAGAAACTGAGATCTAAATTAGCATCAAGTCTAATGATTACAAATGCAGTCCTAATTCTTTAATGCATAAACAGTTAAGAGAAGATGAGCAGCTGTTGGCACAAAATAGCAATAGGTGTTCATGGGTTTAAGTAGAGATGCACAAAAGGTCAGAAATTAGTTTCATTTTAAGTGGTTCTGTGGTACTGGAGGTTAAAAAAGAGGGGAACAAGCTCTCCACTTGGATACATGTATGAAACCACTCAGGTATTTTCCCTTTCTCTCAGTGATGCAAAAAATCCAAAACCCTTGGGCAAGGTCCTAAATAATCAGAAAAATGCTTCTTATAAAGCAAATCAGGGTGTTTGTCACGCTGGCAGAGGACTACAGGCATTATTACCATTCCTCATGGTGAGTGGAACAGAAAGATCATCAGGAGTAGCCACTGCCACACATGAAAAAGTGAAGGAGACCCTTTGCTGAAAAACAGTTTTTTTATTTGAATGGATGAAGGAGGGAAAGATAATTCCTATAGTTATTGAAGTAGCCATTGTAACTGATTTAATGGCCACCAAAAAAAAAAAAAATTGCTGTACCTAAGTTTGCAGCAAGGAAAGGGAATAGGTGCCAATCTTGAGTAAGAGAACAAGACTTGGATGTGCTGCCTTTCAACTCATTTTACCACATTTGATCATTGACCTGAAAAAAAGAATAGCATTAGAGTGTGTAAGAAATCTAATTGTGTTTGGGTAGACTTAACTAGAACACTTGCTGCCAACTTGGTGCCAAAAACTCATAGAGCAAACATTGATCCGTGCAATTCCCAAAGGAAAAGGAATCAGCTCTTCGTCAGTGCGGAATTTGATGCTAACCAAAGAATGAGGTGAGTTTCACAAGAAAACTCTTTTCTGAGTATTTTTTAGAGTGGATATGCAGGTGTTACTGTAATTTAATTCCTTGAACCAGGAAAGCAATTGGGTTCTTCATAAATCTACTTTATTAAGGAAATCACTTAAACACAAACTTAGTCTTTAAACTTGATTACAAATTTTCATTTCTGGAAAGGGTGGGAAACATTTTATGACTTCTAAGGCAATCTTACCCCAGCAAGACCATACACACCTCATGTCTGTAAAAGGCTTTGTAGCAAAATTTACTATTTCTAGATGTGAAATTGTTGTCAAGAAAGAGAAGTGATAAAAGTGAACAGAGGGGGAAAGGGGCATGAGAATAAGGTCACGGGCAAGAGATGCTTTCTTTCATAAAAATAATCCCTGTCCTTTATGTGAGATTGTGATACTTGGTTTGAAAGGGGGAAAGCTTGCCTCCTTTTTTTATTTTTCCCTTTTTTTCTGTTAATCACAAAGCTCTTTATCAGTGCTCGTCACACAGTGATACCACAGTCTAACCCAGAATGGCAGATCTTGAGTGACTGAGACCAGGACACGAAGCAAGCTGTGAAGAGATTTACAGTGTGAAAAGATTTACAATGTGAAATGTCTGGGATGTGAAAGCAAAATTTAATCTCTACGATATAAACAGTGTCACAACTCCTATTACAAATATGCACTGAAGCAGACTGAGATGAAGATTTTACTAACACATCTAAACTGTCCTTTCTTTTCTGATTTAGACCAGCAACAAAAATCATTCATGGGTTCATGTCTTTGTGCTGAGCAGCACCAAGTTAAAACATAAAATAAAAGAAAAAAAAAATACCAAAACTCAATAAAGAGTAGGATTGTCTTTGCTTTACATTAATGTTTTATTCTTCTGTCCATGGTACTGATAAATAAAATTAATAAATGTGTTCTGCTTCTGGATAATTTGCTGCTTAGTCACTCTTCAGCAGAAAAATCTGCTTTTCCTTTTTTCCTGATCCTGATCCATGAGGTTCTTCTTGGTGGTCTTTCAGAGAGTTTGAATCAAAATGTTCATAGCAAGTAGAATTCCAAAACTGTTAAAATGGCTCAGCTCTAAACTTTCTAGAAAGGCAAACTTTTCCAAAGGCCCATAACAGATGCTTTAGAAGGAAATGCTAGAGCAGAATGTGTGACCCATATCACACTGACTCCTGGTTGTTCATGTGTGATGGACTTAAGACTTTCATTATACGCCCAATATATAAAGTTCATAGCTCTGACAGACAGACCAGGGAGCAGCTCTGTGGTGTTTCCTGCTTCATCCAGGTCTGTGTGTGATGACCAGGTCACTGCTGTTCACTCTCAGCAATGAATATTTTCTGTTTGGGGCAGGTCAATCCCATAACCAGCACCAGAACTGCATCCTCTTGGAACCAGGGGCCAGCAGTGTGAGCTGGGAAAGGAGGGGAGGACAGCAACTTCATATCCTAGGACAGCTCATCCACAGTGTCTTTACCGTGTTTGAGAGACTGAGTTGCTAACTAGTACTGCCTTCTGTGGCATTCATGGGCTCAAAGTATCCCCAAGAGAAAGCTTTTACTTATACTTTCATTGTTTTATTAAGGTTTGGGGTTTCGTGGTGATTTCTTGGAACAGAGATTTGTCAGCTGGATGTGGCGCTCAACTGCTGACTGGGATTCAGGCCAAATGGAAAACTAGCAGCAAGATGACCTGCTCACAATAAGTAGAGCAAAGAGCTCTTGCTCCTTGTGTGAATAGCTTCATCTGTTTTATACTGCAGTTACCCATCAGTAAAACGGGGATAATTGCACTCTACTGCCCTCAGGGGTGCTGTGAGGGTAAACACATTACAGGTTACAGAGTGCTCAGATGCATTGGCTGAGAGAACTCGAAAAATATTGGGAAAGAGAACAATTTGCACAACAAATAGGCAAGTCTGAAGCAGAGACAGGAATGTGCTGGGCAGAGGCTTTGAAATTCGCTTCTCACCCTGCACTCAGATTGAGACTACAATTAACAGTGAGGCAAATGTAGTGCAAAATCAGAGTGTACTTGTTCTGAACTGGCTTTGTATTGGCTGCTCGTGATATTACTGACACTTTCCTGCCATCAAAGCCATTACAATCCTGCAGCAGCAGGAAGGTACCCACAGCTGGGTTCCCCTGGACCCTGCTAACACACACTATTCCCCATCAGTGCCTTGAAGCTGCAAAAAGGCTACAAGGCATAAATGAATCTCATGCTTTGTGGGGTTGGAGGGCATCCTTGGCCCTGTTGGCCTAGCTGGGGGACACAGTGTGGGTTCCTTGAAGCCTTTTTTTCCGGGAGAAAATGCCAGATGATGAATGGATATTGAGATACTGCAATGATATGGAAGCATTCATGGGTTTGGTTTTCTTTCGGTGCAGCAGACAATTTAGAAATTCTAGGGCAAAGAGGTTTCCACGGTTGCTGAGACTTTTAGGGAAGCTCACAAAATGTAATATATCTTTTATTTCAGAATAGATTTCAGCTGACTGGAAGGATACATTTCAGGATACAGGAAGAAGCCTTTCCATCGATTTCAGGGAATTTTATTGCAGGATGCAAGTGAAGGAAGAACATAGCCAGATTTGTGCAGAAAGTGCAAAGTGCCTTTTGGATAAAATTTGCAACTGCTAATGTTTTCTCACCTCTAGACCTTGATGTAATGGTAGGCATGCTGGGGAATGCTGCTCACACTGGGTCAAGGTGAAATAAAAATAAGAAATCTTTGCTGTCCCTACTGTGAGAGGTACAACTTGCTACTATTTTTCCTTCTGGCAGGACTTTGGAACTGATTGTATCCAACAAATGCAAATTACGTTGCTAATTTAATTAAGCAAGCCATATGAAATCAGAAAAAATTACAGTACATGGTCAAGAGCAGTTTTTTATTTATTGGCAGTACATCAATACCTAATTGAAAAAGATTGCATAATTGCTTTTGATTGTGATTTAACCCCAGCAGGCAATTTGGCCTCACACAGACACTAGTTCAGCTTCTCCTCCACAGAGAGAGAGAGAGAAGATCAGAATGGTTAAAGTGTAAAAAATGGTTTGAGGTGTAGTTTAATAGGTAAAGTGGAAGTTGTATGCACAAGCAAAGCAAAAAAATCCAACACATGGCCCCTTAAAAGCCACTGTGAAGAAAATTAACTCCATCCCTACTAAATAAAAGTACAACAGAAGACAGACTATGATACCTGCAAATCTATTTTTATCATTTTTATGGTAGAATCTGAGTTTTTAATGAACTTTCATAAGCTTATCCTTACAGCATGCCAGTGACACAGGACATTTTAAATCTGAAGGACAGTAAGGACAAGGGTCAGAACTTTGCAATTTTAATCACAGGTAAACAGGCTGCCACAAGCTGTCTGCAGCTCAAGTTAGGACCACAATACAAGGCTTTTGCACGGCTATCACTTTTGTTATGCAAGCCGCTGTAAGGGTTAATGGAAAAAGTTCAATCTGTGAAGTGTTGTGATGGAGTGGAAAGTGTCTTTGACTCTGAACTTGAGATGCTGAAAGTGACACTTGTGATTTCTGCACTTCAGTTTTATCTCCCCTGTCTTCATTTCCTGACTTCCAATGGCTGGTCTTTGTGCTTGCCTTCTTCCTGTTTTCTTGGCCAACAATAAAACCTGTGGATGGTGAAGAGAGGATAAGAAAACCAGGGACACCATTTTGCTCTCTTCAGGACTAACTTTTGGCACTTTATGCTGCATTTGTGTCAATTTTCAATGCTTGATAACTAACTGCCCTCCTTTCTTTCATCTTTAATATAACTGTCCGGATTCACATCAATCTGTCAAATATCACAGGCCAGAGTTTAATGCATATTTACTTGGAAACTCAGATTTGGGGGACGGGGCTGGGCGGGGGTGAATTTCTGAGCAACTTCTGGCTTGATTCATGATTCAGATATCTCAGGACTTTAGAATGCTGTTCTTTCCACAAAAAGAGCACAGAAAAGATGTTGTGATACACTGTCAGCTTCTGCTTGCTTGGTCACCGTCTTTAGAGTGAAAAAGTGTGTCTTGGTGTTTGGGAGAAACCTCCTGTGTTTCTGTTTGCGCCCATCACTTCTGATCCTGTCACTGAGTACCACTGAAAAGAGCCTGGCTATGTCATCCTTACATTTTGCCTTCAGGTGCTATCTACATTTAGTCAGATTAAACAGTTAATAAAGTTAGCAAGATTTAATGAGATTTAATAAGATTAATTAGATCAATCATGAGTAATAATCCCCCCAAACTTTCCCTTCTCCACAAAGAACAGTCCTATTTCAGCCTTTCTTCATAGGAGGGATAATCTAATCATTTTTGTGTGTTCTGTTCAATAAGTCCATGGCTTTCTCAGAGCTGCTCGGGTCCTAAAGCTCCATACCACAACCCGGTGCACCTTCTCTGGCAGGACTTTAGAAGTTGGAGATCTGCAAAAAAAGTAACAGAAGTTGCTGCCAGAATTTCTTCTCAATCAATTGTGAGACATCAGAGTTGGCACTGTAATAGTGTGGAATGGAGTAATCATAGCACTAGTTTTCATCAGGACTGGAAAAAGTAGAGTGGGAATAAAGGATCTAGCTGTGACCTGACATGGACACTATTCTTGTCTGAGCTGAATTCAGTGGCATAAGCTGGTACCGGTGAGTTTGGAATAACACATGAGATAAATAAAAGAATGGGGTGAAAAGACAGAGTTTTATATTAAAATGCTGATTTAAATGCTGTTTTCAGTCATCCATGAATGTGTGAGCTGACTCAGGACTGGAACAGCTTACATTTAAAGTGGTTTTTTTTGTTGCTGTTTTACTTTTTGGGGATTTTTGTTTATTTTTCTTCTTCGTTTTTTTTTTTTTTAAGACTGACATCATAATTACTGTAGTGCTATGCTGAAGGATAAGAGAACCTGTCAACAGTACAGGAGCTTGAGGACACTTATTTTGATGTTTTATAGTATTAGAAGGTTTTGTAGGTAGATTTTTCATGTGTTTGTTTTAAAGTGTGATTTTCATACAGAAGATCATTTTATTTACACTATGGTAGAAATCCACACATGAATTAGTAGACTAAGACTTTACCATGGCATATTCCAATTTACTCATAATGCACTTCAGTATTCAAATCCTTAAATAAATATTCAAATAATTAAATAAGCAGGTATCAGATGCACAGAAAATGTTAGACTCCCTGAGCTATGAAGATATAGGGGATTTCCTGGAATAATGGAGTAGAAATTAAATTTAGCACTTCAAATGAAATACACAAACAGTACACGATTCAGAATTTCAGCTGTGCTTTCAAAACTACTTAAGGGAAATTAAAAACATTTAATAAGAGGAAAAAGATAAGGGAATGGAAAAAATAATTAAAACAATAAACAAAATAAAAACCAAAAAAACAAACCTGCACTTACAGCTAGAACTTTTGGAAGAAGAAAAATGTTTGCCAGTCCTGGAATAAACTGCCATTTTATCTAAATAAAACTCAGTCATGTCCATTTGTTGGGAAATAGTGTGCTTCACATGACAGTATGCCAGACATATAGTTCAGTAACCTGTGTGTGTGCACATTTAGAAGATTAAAGGTAGGTACCTAAAGCCTTTAAATGGTTGAAACATTAACTTAACATCAGTCCTGCTTTTTTGTGAGTCAGTGCACTGTGCTTTCCAGTGCAGCATCCTGACTTCCTCAGGATTGTCTGCTACTTAAAATATTCTCACAATTCAGAGTTAAAACCCCTGTGCAAACAGAGGGGAACTTTCAGCTCTGGGCTGCTTTCACCTCACTCTTCCTGCTGTTCAACATTTCTGCCTTGGGTTTCTATGTTTTGCTGTGAATCCCTGTGGCATCTTTTCAGAAAAGACCTGTTGAAGTCATCTTTTCAAGTTTATGAAAAGTTTTCAAAAAATTGTCACCGCAGACTGAAGAAAGCCTCTCCTTTCATATATCAACATGTGTTGCCCTTTCAGTGGTTTTATTTATCTATATTACTTCCTCCTCTTTTCTTTTTTCAAACCTTCATCTCAATACCTCTTTTATTCCTTGACAACACACCATCTCAGCCCCTTTATTTTAAATTGAAGCAATGCACCTTTGTCCCCTGTCCTTATATAGGTTTGCATAGCATTTCCTTCCCTTATTTTGTATGCATGTGCTTTCTCTGCTCCTGTTTCTGAAACCATGCTTTATTACCTTTACCTCCACACTACAGAGGTGCTCTTGTTATCAATGATAACACATATTACCATCACTTTCTTAATGCCCTAAGGATTGATATAGGGTTAAAGTGAGAGCAGCATCCCCAGGAACTCAAGGATATCTCCCCCTCTATTATTTATGGTTAGATATAAATAATATTAGCTATACTGATGATTCTGTGGAAAAGACATTCTTCCTTCTTTGAATTAATTAGCTAATGCAGAGCTGAAGGTTGTCCAGCAGACACAAAAATGAGGTGCACCATCCTTCTTGAAATTAAAGAGCTGGGGGGGGGAGGGAGGTAAACTGAAATTTGTTTACAATAAGTGATCATTCTTATTTTAATACATCAAGCTGTCAGCTTCTTTTGAAAATAGATGAGGTAATTTCAAAGTCAGCAATTAATTTTGTTTTTATTAATTGATGAACTGGCGACTATGGATTGCTAACCAAACAGCTTTTTTATTATTCATTTCCAAGCTTTCTATTCAAACTCATTTAAACTCTCCACTGCAAGCTCTGGAATGCCTGTGCTGCCTGTTTGCATGCTTACCTTCAAGAAGGCCAGCTGTTAACTGGTCATATGAGTGTACCTGAGCAGTGACAATTCTGTACATACAGTCACACTGGACATTGCTGCTGATCTGAGGCACTTGTGCACTTGATCCATCCACTTCTGATGGATTATGCAGCTGAATTGCTTACTCAGCTTGTAGCAGAAGTTTTAGAAGATCGAATTTTGGGCCCAGGTGTCCAAGACTGTGCTTACAAAGACACTAGGGCAGAGCTTTTGGTTTAAATGTACTGAGACTAATTTTCAGCCAGTCCACTGCTGGTGGCTCTGTTGGGGCCTGTTGTCAGGTGTAGAAACTTTCCTACTCATGGAGGGCATGAGAAATTTATCTAAACTTTCTCAAAGAATGTTAAAAGCTCTATGCAATAATTGTGAGCTTTGGCTCAGAGCCTGAGAGTCTCCAGAACTGAGACACGTCTTTGACCTTTCCAGACAGGACTCCTGGTATCTCCCACCAGGAGCACAATGATGGTTTGAAGTCCTGGGAAACTGCAGGATTTACCCATCACTCTGAAGCAGAGAAATCAGTCAGGGAGTGAGGAACATGAGGAGGTTTGGTAGCATCACTAAGGAGGAGGGAATGAAAAAGCAAGAGCAATTTAGAAGTTTCTCTGACAATAGCTGCTTTAGGGTGAAAAGCAAGGGGGAGGACTGGACAGCCTATAGTTCTTTAGGTCAACAGATAGTGTTCATGATATTTTTTCACAAAAGGTAAGGCTTTTTAGTGCAGTTTAGGTCAGAAAGGGGAGATGAACCTGAAGACATGCCTGAAAAACAGTGGAGACTATTCCTGCTCTAGCCACAAACACACAGCTCCCTCCTTCCTTTAAAATAAGCACTCTTAAAGACACAAATCTTTTATAATATTAACAGAATCCATTTGCAGGTCACACCCTCATATCTGTAGTCTCATAGTGTGTGACTCTTCAATCCCCAAGCAATTCAATGAAGTACAAAAAATGAATAAGCATCTAACTCTCCAGTATATCATTGTCCTACCAACAGACACAAACCAGTGGGAAACAATGTGCAAAATATAATATCTCTAATGCATTTTCTTCCCTTAAAAAATAGATAGGCAATGCACTGCAAACCTTGCTGGGTCTACTGGCAGACTGCAGCACTTAGATGGTGCTGCTGTGCTGGGCAATATATAAAGCTCTAAGTCAGAAACACAGGATAATGAGTGTGGCAGAAGTGGTCCCTAAAGAGTATGCTGTTTAATGATCAGCTTCCTATCACCATCATCATCTCATCTACAGCTCACCAGAAGTCTTGCCTAAAGGTCTTTATAGTGGGTTTTGTGGTAATGTGCATGTCAGAATGCCAGCAATGAATTTTTGTAGCTAATTTAAAAGGCTGGGTACTTTGCAGGACTTTTAGACATTCAGTTTCAGCACATCCTTCATAGGCTCATTAAAGAAAAACAAAAATCAGTAAATACTATGAGGCCTTTGCCGAATGAAACCTCAGAGAAAATAAAAATAAACAAAATAAACAGGCACTGAACCCTGATTTATCTGCAAATAGGATTGTCAGGCAACAAGCAATTGTTTGGAGTTTTGGCACTGATGGTTTATTGAAGAACAGACTACTGTGGATTTCTTTTTTTTTTTTTCATTTTCTTCTTGCCTACAGTATAGTTTAGCTTTCATTGTGAAATGAACATTCCTTATGTTTTTATTTCAAATATCTTACAAGCCATTTGAAAAATCAATAACACATAAAGAAATATTGATCAAGAAAAAATGTTTAAATAAACCACCTGTCAACAAAGACAAATGCTAACTCATAGTTAATATGATAAAGGTAAAACTTTCTTTCTATTTTCACAGTACTTTCTGTATCAGTTTCTGTCATGCTGTTGATCAAACTCTGGATTTGCCACAAGCCTTTTGTGAGTTCAAAAATAATATTAAAAATAGGGATAAATATATTTTTTCTTCCTATTTTTAATAAATTTTAATACATTCCCAGGATTTTCACCTTCCTATGCACCATCATCTCTGAAAAACAGGGGATGTAAGTATATTGTGAGAATGACTAAGTTTAATTAGCTCTTGATATTACTTCCGAAGGGAAACATTTTTCCACTCTAAGTCACCACAATTCACCTGCTATCCCAAGGAGTCGTCAGACTGGATAACAAAACAAACATTCATTTAGACATTTAAATAAACAGTTATGTTTTCAGAAGTTCTGAGTATTTCCTATGGAACTTGTCCATGTGCCTAAATAGATGGGTTTTTAAGAGTCCAGTGCCTGCAGCCATATGAAGAAGGAAAGAAAATTGCCACTTTTTTCATCAGGACATTTTGAAAACTTTTATCTTTGTTTTGTTGACTAAAGGTCAACTTTAGTAACTTGGAGTTGAGCTCCTTTGGAAATGTGTTCAATGTGACTACTGAGCACTCTGGAAAAACTGTCTCTATTCAAAGTTCTATTCAATTTATGTGAGTCTAGATCAATGTTTCTTTGCTCTGTTTCTCAAATTTAAGAAATCATTCTCAAATACAGGTGGATGTTTTCTGTGTTAGTGTTCAGTGAGCGAGTTGTAGCAGAAAAGAATTGTGAGGGCCCTTGTTATGCACATTATTATTTAAACCATTGTCGTCGAAGTGACACTCTTCTCAAATTTGCATGCAAATCCCTTTTATCAATCATTGCAGAGTTCATGTGAAACAGAGAGCCGTTGTATTATTTCCAAATAAAAGAGGTTGGCTGCAGACATGCTGGATGGTTTGATTTGATGGTGAGGTATGAATGCCTGGTAATGGTGACTGCCATCTCAGGGAAAAAAAAAATGCCCTCCAGGAGGATTTGAGGTTTCATTTTCAAGGGTAAATATTCTCCTCTGCAGAACGAGCATTTTGCCATGGCAAGACACCTCCATGTTCCAGTAAGCGGATTTTCCAAATTATGTCTTTACTTTGTGCCTATTGCATTAGCACGGTCACCTTGTCATTCAAATCCCTGTAATGATCACTTCTGAAACATTTACACCCTGTGTTTGGCTGGCTGGCTGCTGCTTACTCAGTAGGAAGATTATTGATTGCGGGCGCTTATTAAGAAAGTACAGAGCAATAAGCTGTGAGAGCTGTTGATAATTCAAAAGGTGAAGCTGGCAATTATATAGGGATCAAGGGGATTATTATATACAGGGCCTAGGAAAATATGACTGATGGATGTGGCACTGCTGTTATGACTGCTTGAAATAAAATGTATCATCGATTTCTTTTGTTGGTCTTTTTTATTGCATTCTAAATCTACATATTTTTCATGCAAACAGTCTATTCTACACTAGAGCTAGAATATGCCACTGCAACTTACTGATTTATGAATATATCCCTCTTTTTCAGTATTTTCACCTCTAGCTACAGATTTTTTTCCAATTTTTCACTCCACGATCACTATTTGAATAGACACAAATCAAGTGTTTGATTTTGAATTTTGCCACCTCCACTGCTGCTGCTTAATTATATGCTTTTAATCATTTTTCTTCTAATGATGAGAAAATGAAGAATGAAAAAGAAAATTTTAAAAAGCCACATATTTTGGGCATTAAATATATAGCAAACATATTTTTTAAAATTATTAACTCTTGCTTTCAAATGTCATGTCAGGTGACATGTTTAGCCTTGTAACATTCTTCCTTGTTTTAATGTTTAGCTAATTCCCTTAGTTTTCCGTTATGTTCCTACTGCTCATTTCTTGTAACATTTCCAGGTCCTAAAGGACTATATTAAGTAACATCAGAGATTATTAACATTATTAACACAGTAACATTCCTAGCACAAAACACAGAAGAGTCTTCCTCTTTTGAGAAAAGTCCACTGCCACAGCTTAATTTGTACCTTCCTGAATACCTATTCTATTGGAAGTCATCTCAATTTCAGGAGTTTCTAAACCAATGTAGAATCTAGTCCTAAAGAGTGGGTTTCCTTTCCGTTCTGCAAAACCATAAACAACCTGAAACTTTTTTTAAAAGCAGAATACAAGATACTCAGGTGTTTTCTCAGTCTGAGAAAATGTCATATACCTTTTATTTAGAATCTTTTTTTCTGCTAGTTTCCACTCTCAGCATTTGTCTAGTAAACAAAGTTTTTACCTCCACTGCTGTTTATGCTAATGGTGGAAGTAGGTAGGGTAAATAGCATGAAAATTCTATGCAGTTGCATAAAAACTAATGTTTTTGTGAGATTGTCAGCTACAAAATCATTACAGCCACCCCACTCGCTTGTCTACTATTTTTGCATGCAGGATTTCGTCCCCTAATCACAGCAAAAAATCTATTCAGACATTATTTGGGTAAAGTTGACTTTTAGCCAAATCCAGAACGAGCCCCACAAGCCAGAGGCCTAATCAATACCACACTAAGTGCTCCATTAATCCTCTTTTGCTGCTGCTTCCCTCTCATCTTTCCAGGAGACTGTTGTTACCTCAGAACACATAATTGATTTTTTTTTCTAGGTAATAAATGCAGCAGCTTTTCAGCAATACTTCCCACACCCCTCTGTTCTACAGGTCCTTATCACGATGTGACTGAGCAGAGCTGCTTCCTGATTATCCCAAAGCTGAATGTGCCCCTGATGCAGAAACCTTCCACTGGTGTGACTGTCAAATAAGCCCAGCTGCTCATACCTGGACATCTCCACCTCAGATACTGCAGTAAGACAAGAAAATTTGCATGTTCTCACATGCAAGGAATTTGGCAGGATTCATCTCCTACATAAACAGCCTAATAATAACAATAAAAAAATAAATATTAATAAATAAAGTATGGGCTGGAAGAGTTATTGGGCTTAAAGTTTTTAATTCAAGAGATGATTAGTGCACTGCACACAGAGGCCTGAACTGTTTGGCCTGAAAGTCCTTGTACAACTACAAAAGCTGAGCAGAAAAGTTGAAAGCCAAAAAGATGTGCTTTTTTTCCTCCAAAAGGAGGCTATGTTCCTGAAACAGTAATGTAACACCAGGAACTTCCATTACTATTAGGAACAGTGCTGACTTGCTTCAGTTTTGGACCTCATTTGAGCCTCTTCTAAATTTTTACTGCTTCACTATAAGAATTTTGATTTAAAAAAAATAAATCTCAGTTTATCTCCCTTTCCTGTAATTCCTAGTTACTTTCAGCTGGGATGTGGAAGAAAACTCCAGCAGAATTAATGGGATTTTTCTATTGGCGATGTTCTACACTCTCACAAACCAAGTAAAAAATCAGTTTGTGCTTCTTTATTATGTTTAATATTTTTCTCCAAAAGACTTGTTGGTGTTACTGACCTTTAATATTAGGAAGAATTTCTTCAAAGAAGAGGTAAGGGGTGACAAGACATTGGGATGGGCTGCCCAGGGAGGTGGTAGAGTCAGAGCACTGGAAGTAGGACTTCATGTAGCTGGGTGTATTATTGATTTTAAAACAAACTTTTGGCCAATGGGAAGTATGAAATCCTGACCTGATATGACTTAAATTAGCAAAAAGTAGCTGATAAAACAAAGACATTCTAAATTCACTTAAAATACTCCCACACTGCCCCTTGCAGAATCCGTAAACAACTTTTAATTCAATATCAGAATCAGTAACACAACTTTTGAGAACATGACCACTCTATGTTCAAAACAATCTCTTAAAAATAATAATTCTTGTTTTAGCATCCTGCTTACTTTAGAAAAATTAAAAAGCAAAAGTAATTAATTTAATTCATAGAACACTGGGCAGGGGATCAAATGACAGAGTTATGTCAGTATTTATGTTTTGGGACAGTATCACCAAGCCACAGTTCTGCACAATGGCCAAAATAAATAAGTAAATATATAAATAGATGAGACTAAATTTGAGATCAAATGCTAGTTTAAATTCAGAAGATAGAAAAAAAAGTGGTAAATGAGCACTATGATTAAAACAAACCTTTGATACATGCTTTTTCTGTGCAGCTATTGCTTATGCTGTGCATTTCTCCCCAGTAAATAAAATTAATTACCAAAATGTCTGTACCTCTTTTTGCTTAAATCAGAAGTCAGAGGGTGGTCAAATCATGATAGGGCAAATCCTTGCTATAAAGACTCCAAAATCTGAACATTGTGCAGGTAACTTCATGCTTCTCGCCAGGACTTGTCAGACTTTCTGTGTTTATAGAGGGATTTGGAGAAGTTTACAAGCGTCAAGCATGCACGGTTCAGCACAGTTCAACGTCAACAATGTAACTCCATATCTCCATTTCTGATCTGACACTAACATCAACCAAGAGAAAAAATTGTTTAGGTCCTCCAAAAAACCCCAAAACTGTATCACTGAAGTTTTGTTGTAATTACTTTCCCTCATGTAGAATAATGGATATAATGCTGATATAACATGTAGATATAATACTTGCTCCAAACACTCTTTTCTCAAGTTGGAATGTCCATAATCAGCATTTAAGCTCTTGAAGCTTTCAACAACAGGTTTTGCCCCATCTAGATTCCTAAATCCTGAGAAGGCTCATAGTGCCACAATAGCATTAAAAGAAGAAAATGTGAGTAACTTCTTTAGGCAAGGATTTCTTTATTAATTTGTATTCAAATAGGATCACAAGAGCTCTTTTATTAACTGACAACAGCAGGTTGGGATTGATCAACACTATCTGCAGAGCCATCAATTAGTCCATGGGAAAAGGAGATTTCAGAAGTACCACACTGTTAACACACTGCTCTTGCTGATCACTTTTTAAAATAGTCCAGCTTTTGTACAACAGAGGGAGTCAGATACAAAATACTCAGACGAAGGAAAGACACGTGTCATGTTTTTTCTGTCAGCTTTAGCATTTGTCCTGCTGCCTTTTCCTCAGTAGTGGGACATCTTCCATGTTGTAGTCAATGACAAAAATGAGGTTTGTTTGTAGCCAACAGCTTTTGTCAGATGGCCCTCAGAATAACAATTCCTTTGTCATGAACCTCAACAAGCATAGCAGGCATTTGATGCCTTATTTGATGCCTTATTTGATGCCTTGATGCCTTATGACCTCAGAAATTATCCTCATGACATCAAACAAGTGGTTTAAAATTTCATATTTTTCCTTCTAACGCTTTTAGTAATTACTGGAGCAAGTGGATATAAGTATATATGGCGCAAGGGAAAGTTAAATTCATGTCATCTTTAGCCGAGAAAAAAATATTTAAGATAAAAGCAAAATAAAGATTGAAAATAATCTGAAAGTATTCTTAAAGGAAAAGTAAGGCTAGTTCTCAGATAGGATAAAATAAATTGAAGTACAATAAAAATAAAATAAGATTTTTTAAAAAGTGAAAT
>VZTB01016580.1:497314-690187 GCA_013397245.1 Thryothorus ludovicianus
CATTTATTTTATTTAGTTTAATTTTTTATTCTTTTATTTAATTTTAGTTTGGCTTAGTTAACCTGACATTGGTTAAATCTACTTTTCTTTTGAGTGGAAAGTAGAAATCACTGTGCTCTTACATGCAAGAATGAGAGCAACACTGAGCCGTTCTGAGGAGCTGATCCTTTCTCTCATTGCTCATCTTCATTTCATCTTCTTGGTATTTTTTCCATGTTTCCATGCAGTAGCACTGAGAACAGACACTTTTGCAACATAACGGGAGAAAACCTGATGATATTAGAATGAAATCCCGCAGAGATTTCTTTATGCACACCACACTCCCCCGCTGGCTTGGCTCATATTTGGAGCTTGTAAGCAACAAGACCAAAGTTATCAATCTGTCAAGAGGAAAATTTATGGCTTGATCATAAGATATAGGGAAGAGCTCAAGGCAGCTGATGCTGTAATAAGGCTTATGATACTGTATTTTGGAAGTTCCTTAATTTCTTCTAGAATAAAGAAGTATTGAGAACTTTTAACCTTTTAAGTAGAATTTCTGCTAAGCATGAGTTTACTCATTTCACAAAACAACTCCTACCAATAAAATACTTTTAAATTTCAGCATGCTAATTACATTGAATGTTCTTTATTCTGCTTTTTCTTCAGTAAATGCATTTCATATCCTTACATTAGTCTGAGAAATGTTTTTGCGTGTTTTCACTATGGACAAACGGAAAAAACCTAAAATGCACTGCCATGAAAAGTTAAATCCAGGTTTATTTGGTTTAACAGTAAAAACTAAGTTTTGGATTATTTGGTATTATGCTGCCCAACAGAAAGCTTTTCTGCAGGAGAGAAGTCTGAGGTTTAACTGTAAAGTATGAGAAAAAAACCTTTATTAATTTTGCCTCAGGAAATCAATGATTTGAGTTTCAATCTTTTTTAGGTGCATCTTTATTCTTTATCCTCCTGTCTGGCCTCAGAAATAAACTCCCCATATACTTCGTCATATGATTTACAGGTTGTTGGTTTGACACACAAGGACATTAAGTCAATAGTCTCTCTCTGAAAATCCTACTGAGAGTTGGGGCTGTCTAATATTAGATGTGCAATCGAGCCAATCTGCTGTTGAGGAGTTGTGTCCTCTACTTTGTATAGAAGCACCAAATGGAATAATTTCCCCAGAGTGGGCTAAAGGCTTGTCACTGAGATGTGCAAGGAAATTTGGATGGAGTTCTGGAAAGTTCTGGATGACTTCATCGAGAGCATAAGAGTATGATCTTGGTAAATCTTCACTTTTAGTTTCATTACAGAGGCTGGTTGAGCTCCTCTTAAAAAGAACATTTTAAAAATCCCCTGATATTCTTGTATGCTCAATGATTATATGAAAGTATCTACTGTAAATTACTCCTTTAAAAAAACACTGTTCCAGAAGAGAATAGAATTTTAATACTGACTTCATAATTAAGGTTTTGGTCTGCTTCTGGTAAGAGAAGATACAGAATCTCTTGCCCTACTTCCACTTAACTATGTTGTTACCTACAGCAAATTCTTTCCCAAGTAAAACCCTATTGAGCACTAGCTGCACTGCATCTTTTACTTCTTGCCAAAGAGAGTGAATACTTTTAAGACACTTCTTATTCCAGTAGAAAATTTTCAATAACAAGGACTAACCATGCAAGTTGCTGATGTGAGAGAAATCTTGTGTATGTCAGATGAAAAATGCATCTTGGTGTGCAGAATATATTGCAAGGCTCTTCAGCTAAGAGCTACTTCAGTGATTGACTACCTCTCTCAACAACTGAATCAGAAAAAACAAAGATTGAAAAGTACTTTGTACTCCCAAAAGCATACAGAAGTTCTATGGAATTAGTAAGATTCTTGGAGGAATTTTAGCATAACTGCAGTGGACATAGCTGTGTCCAAGCTGTTCTGTGAGCCTCATCACTGGGATCTGCTAAAGTTAAACCCAACCTTCATAGATCAAAAGCAATGATGGGTCCTGCAAGAGTTTTCTCTGAATTGCAGTCCATGATTAATCTCTCTGCTTTGATACTAGTGAGCTAGCAAAGAGTTTGATCCCTCATAATCAATGATTCTTTGGCAGCTATTGAAGTGAGTTGCACTGGCTTCGCTTCCTGAGCCAAATGGGAATTCATGCTGTCATTTATTTACTGTTTGCTGAAGGGAACATTTTAATCAATGACCTCGTCACATTTTTGATATTTCATTGTCTCAAGATGGTTGCTCTATTTCTGGACTTAAAAGTATTTATTTGCGTTAACTACTGTGCAATTTAAACAAATAATGTTTAAAATGGCTAGTTTAAATGGTATGAAAGAGAAGGCAACAAAAGAACAGACAAGTTTTGCCTCTTGATTTTCAAAAAAGAGCACTTTTTTTCAGAGTCAAAGTTCAGTTTTTAGATGTAAGGAAAGAGACAATTCTGAGCACGGCATGCAGAATTGGGATGAGACTGATACAACTAAACCAGCTGTGGAAAAGCAGTATAGTTGGGAAGTTTATCCATGACTCTTTGCCCTTCCAGCCTTGTCAACCTAGCCAGAACTGACAGCTACTGGTAAAGCTAAGCATCATTGAAAATCTTACCAAAACTCACACTTCAGGTGGGCTACAGAGAATTAATCTCCCTGTTCCATATCCAGTGCCTTGTGGGTACAAACCTCTTCTTGTTCCTACTCCTGACCTTTGAGCTGTGAGTGAAGCCCAAAGCAAAGATCTGAGTAGGAAAGTCAGTTTGTTCATATATCCAGAAATGTCTCAACTGACAGAATCAATTGCATTGTCATAATGCACTGGCCACATGGAGTGTGCTTCCAGATGAGAAGTCTCCTCTCTGGTTTGTGATACCCTCTGATGTTACATTTTAACAGAATAAATCCTTAATTTACGACTCTTCTGAAGCTTTGCCTTTTAAATTAATTGCCCTGTAGAATTCTCTACATATTAATGCTGAGTAGAGCTTCTTGTCTTATGAATTATCAAAACACTGATCTGAAGGAAATGAATGATATGAAGCACAGAACAGTACTTTACAAACTGTCTTCAATGCACATTGAAATCTTGCTCTGTGTGCTTTATTTCAATCTGTTCATAGGTTTGTGGCCTTTAGCCCCCACTGGGGAGAAGCACGTGCAACCCTCCTGAGCTGTCCACTTTGCCTTTGGAGCCCCAGTTTTGCTGAAAGACACATAAAAACCTGGTGAGCACGCAGCTGGTAACACTGGAAAGCTGATCCTCGTCAAGCAGTGCTGGCATTTATTTATGTTTGCAGCCTTGCCCCTGGATGCAGCTTTTTGTGATGTGGCAGCTTCTTCTAGGTTTCTGCTCATAGAGATTTGACTTGAATTTCCTGAAAATATATCTTCTACATAAAGGGAATTTTTCAAGAATTTACAATGGAAGAAGAAATCCAAACAGCTCCTGGGTTTCTTTATTAACAAATGATTTAATTCAGGGGAGAGATTAATCAGAATACATTTTTTTGATTCTGGATATGCTTGTTTTGTTTTTTTTCATTCTCTTCTCTTGCATTTCTCATCTCCTGGATATAACTAGATGTACAGATTTCCATCAGCATATTACTTGAGAATAGCCAGTGGCACTAGTTTGCTCTTAACTCATATCCTCCTTTCTTCTCTCTTTCATCACCCTTTTCCAAAGCAGACAAACTTTGATTTTCTATTCTCATAATCTGTTTTCAGATTTCTGGGACTTCTTCCCCAACCCCCAGAAAAAAAAAACCAAAACAAAAAACAACAACAACAACAAAAAAAAAATCACCATGAATCAACTCAAAATACGAATAGAAGTAAATTAAGGGACCAAGGAATATAGTTTTTATATGACATTGTGAAAGAAATTACAAAAGAAAGAAATCTGTAATGCCTTTTCTTCATTATGAATGGGAATAAGGACTGTTGCATACACAGCTCTTCAGGGAACTGCAAACTTTGGAGAATTTTGTAAGCAATATACGTGCCATGTATGTATGCTGATGCTTCAGCTAAGCCCATGCTCGAGGTTTGAAGCAGTTTTCTGTCTTTGATTCACATGTTTTTGTTTGTGCTTCTGTACCTGGGGTAGAGGAAGATATCACACATACTCTAGAGATAACAGCTTGGTTTACTTGGACTATGCCTAGAGAAAGCAGCTGTTTCTCCCAGGCTCTTCCTTCCTGACAGATCACACAGCAGATTTCCTTTTGCTTTCTAACAAAAGCTTTCTAGCAGCTGTACTTAACTTTTCTTATACTTTATGAAAATTTAAGAGTACTGAATAGTCTCATTTGGCACACCTAAACCCCTCCATTATACCTTCCATTATATAGTGCATTATATATTGTGGAAAGAGAGTTCTTTGTAAATAGAATGCAATCTGGTCTGTTTACATGTGTCTTACTTCTGGAATCATATTGTATTTTGAGGCACCCAAAACATTCATGACACTTGTGTGAAGATGCACATTACCTGGTTGGTTCCATGTTTGAAGGAAATTAAAGAGGGTTATTTACCTGCTGTAATGGAAGTAGCATCACTGTCTCTATCTTATTCTGTCTTTTTTGGTCAGGGGGTTTTCTGGGTCTGGTTTAATTGCATGGAGTTGCTGAAGCAGTGCCATGGGACTGCAGCAGTAACTGCTGAATGGCATTTTAAAGCGTGGATATGCTTTGGAGCCTTCAACTACAGTTTGTTCTTTGATTTATAAAGGTGAAATAGTGATTGCACAGATCAAAAGTTGACTTATTTTCAATAAGGATCTAGCTTAGTCAATCAATAGGCTACCACCTTTTAGACTGCAAAAGCCTTTGGAAAAGACTTTTTCCATTGCCATGTCAAATCCTTATTTGAGAATAGCTAAAAAACACATCATAGTACTTCATTCTCTGTAACAAAATAAGAATTATTTAGAAGTATTTCTATTCTGGAACAGGTTAGATTAAATCTCCAAACATGAAGGCCGTTTGTACTAACTGGCATTGTCAGAGTTGTCTAGAAAATCCTACAACTTAATGCATGACAATGCATGCTGAAGTACAAGCTGGAACCATAAACCAGTCACAGAATAATCTCCTCCCTTCAAATCTTATTCTAAGCAATTTTTTCACTTGGTAACCTCAAAGTGTTATTGTCCTCTGTTCCTGGTTTTGCAACTAAACAAAATAACCATCTGGTCATACAATGTCACCTTTCATTAATGTATTTGGAATAAAGTCATATGACTTCAGAAAAAGAGTAATTCTCATTTTAAAACAGTTTTAGGGATGAGTAAGAGTCTGAATTGAAATAAGGTAAAAATTCAGGGTAAGAAAGTATAGGAAGCTGTTTATTTTCTTCTTTGTTCCCTCAGTTATTCTGCTAAACAAGCTTACCCTTTTTACAGCAATCTATATTGAGAATAAAACAACACAATCTGAATTACTTTTTATGTATTTTTGGGTCATCACCTTCTTTTTACTTTTCCCTTACCTGTATAATAGGTCTTATTGATACAATTTTCTGACTTTGATCAAAATCTGTATCAAACCCAGAAAAGAGTGCTTCATAGCATAAAAAATCCTAGTCAAGATTATGATCTCGTGCTTAGCATGACAAAAATAAACATCAAACAAAACCCTCTTATATATATATTTTTTTTTTTAAGCCAAGTAATTTGCTTTTGAGAACATACTTTGGGCACTGTTCATGGTAGGCACTTGCATCCTTAATTTTGACTTTGTGGAAATGCCACTAAAACATGGCCATAATTGGAACAAGGAAAAAAGCCCACCTTACTTGCAAATTCAGTGGACTATAAAGGACTGCACAGGGAGTGAGGTATTTTAAAGGAGAACTGAGACCTGCAATGTGATTTTAACCTGTGTTTTTTGCTGCACAGCTTTTGAAATTTCAAACTTTGAAGTGAAGTTTACAAGTGATAAAATTCAGTTCTCTAAATCTCAAAGGTGGTCTTTGAAAATTATCTGGAAGAGTAGGGGTCCCTTCAAATCTGTTGTTTTGTAAAGGTCTCTTTCTGAGGGGGTGCTTTCACAAACTCTGCTCAGCAGGGCTGTACAGAATGCTGCTCTGACAGGCATGGGGCTGGGGAAACAAGGATTCCTGGTGCAGGGATGCCGAGTGCTAGGTGGAAAAATAGGAGACCTGACTTATTCATGTCTTGGGGACAGTTCCTCCCTCATTTTCCCCAAGAAACCACTGGATAAGCATGATTTCATTCACTTCCATCTCCATCTCAAATGTCCCGTCTGTTAGTTGATTTTGCATTGATGTGCCTTTAAAATTAGTTGTTTGAATATTGCTGCCAAGTAGCCTATGTGATAATGATGAGTTAGAATTAATTTCTGTCTATTGCTAGTGTATTTATTTTTTTAAAAGTTTTTTAAACTCAATGAGACTAACAGTAATGAATGCAGTACTTACCTCGACATTTCATATATGTCTTTCTTTTTCTACAGAGTCCCATTTCAATCAGTTACTTAAAAGGTCATGTTTAATGTCACATCAAAACTCCCACAGAAAGATTTATTTTTGTTCTGATGTTGGTAATGTTAAGCAAATACCCAAGGTTCTGGTCACTTCCCCCTTCTCTGTTTAAACATTGCACTCAAACTTACTGTGACATCTCAATAGCATTTGACAACTTTATGTTTTAAGGGATGGTTCCAGTTATCACTGAAAAACCCAGCACAATGATATAAAGTTCATTCTGACATGTGGATGAAGTGTGCATGGCTCACTAGCAACGCAGTAGTTGTGACAAAGACTGAGGAGAGGTGGCCAGATTTCCACAGGCATGTCGTTAAATCCACCATTCGGTTATTTATGGCCTTCAGTGAGAATTATAAATTATACCTTTGAGATCTCTCTCAAAATCCTAGGTGGGGGTGATTTTCCCTAACTATTCCTCCCCTAGAAACCAGAGTTAACTTTGCTTTCAAATCTTTTGGCTTTGACTTTCTCATGCAACACTGCTGCTCTTTTTATTGTTCCATTGATGTAAAAGATAAATAAAAGGCAGTGCTGAAATCTCTAACCACTGAAACCCTGAAAAATAACATTTGTTCTTTTCCTAGATGAAGGTAGGAAGTCTTGTGTGAATGAATAACCAAAGGAAATGAATGCAAAGAAGAAAAAGCAGTGTACTGTAACACTGTTACTCCTAAGTGGTGAAACCAGACTAACAAAGCAAGTTTTTAAACAGAAAATGTGACTGAAAAGAAAACTAGAGCAAAGAAAATGCAAGCAAGATAACTTCTGCACAGATTCCATTTTAAATAAATTGGAGAAGAGCATGAATTTTGTCAAGTTAAATGCAAGCAGGTCCTGACAGGTGACATAAAATAGATTGGGTGATCTGTGGAGAAGATGAGGGTAATGACAGCACAATGATGTTGCCTCATTTTTGAAACAAGCTGTGTAGAGTTTTTCTAATTTTCCCTGCACAGACTGAGGGACGAGCAGGTGAATAAAAGCACTTCTATTTACTGCTGATCCAAATATTTAAATAGGGTCTGCTCATTTTCCAACAAACCCTGTTCCAACATTCTTTTCAGAGGGAACAGCAGCACAAGCATGTGTCATTATTGCTTCTAACGTGTAGAATAAAAGGGGCCTTTTGAGATTCAAGACCCAGTCTGCAGTGTAACATAAAACCTGGGCTTTTAGCTCATCCTTTCCTCTTGGTTTGGGATTGTCTTGTTTGTTTGTTTTCTTTTCTTTTGCTTTTATTTAACACTAAATCATGATGAGGAATTCTTGGAATGGTAAGAATGTCATTCTTATCTTGAGATTTTCCAATTTACCAAGAAATTCTGTTTTGTAATCTTTGCCACTGCACTTTGGTATGACATAACAAACATTTAGCAAGGTGTCAATTCAAATTCCTTCTAACTAATTTCCAAATTAAAATAGAGCTAGAAAGCTTCCTGTTAGCCATTACTTACAGCAACATCCATTGCTAAACCTGCCTGACATTCTTCTTTTTGGGGCCCAGCTTTCACTCACTTAATCCTGAAAAAGGTTTTAACTCTGTGGTCTGAAATTCACCTTACTGGGTATCTCCCTGAAGATGCTTTGATTACTGGGAATATTGTTGAGAAAAGATTCATTATATTGCTTGTGTTAAAAAGCATACAAGCAAGTTTGCAGACTTGTCAGTGTGAAAATGTATTTATACAAAGCCAGTCTGTAATATTATATTTTCATGGAATTATTCCCAGGATGTTTCTTCATGTGGCTATCATGCTGTAAGAGCACACACAATAAAAATCATGTAATTAGAGATGCATAAGGGACCTGAAGCAAAATTACCTGGACTACCCTATTTTGGCCATTCCTACCTGAGAAGTTACTCAGCCACAGTAATTTCAAAAAAATAAGGACTTTCAAAATATGAGGACTTCTTTCAAAAAAGTGAGAACTTTCAAAATATGAGGACTTACAAAAAAAACCACTTCTGTGCAAAGGTGACATAAGCAGTCTGTCCTGGGCTTTTTCTTCAAAATACAGAGCAGAAACCCTGCTAGTGAAATACTAACTGTGTAGGCAGCTAATTTGCTGTGATCTGACCTCAGAGTCATAGCATCAATAAACTCAGCTGAATTTTCATCTTCTAAAATTGTCCTTTCTTTTTTATGTAAAGTTTATATGAAGGCGGCAGCTGGGGTTTTTGTTTGTTTGTTTGATTGTTTGTTTGTTTGTTTTTCAACCAGAGGAATTGCATATTTAGGACCAGATTGTTCTGTTTTCATGTATCATAACATGATTTTAAAATTTAAGGATCAAACCATAGGTGTGTTGTGCCAGGAAAGCACCGAGAGCAAGAACAAATCAGGCCCCCAGATAAAAGTATTCAATAAATCAGTCTCCATGAAGTCCTCTATCAACAATGCCCCCATAGACATGTTAGAGTATATTTTTTTCAGTCAGGAGAAAGCACATGGTAGCCCAGTCAAGCACTTTTTCGCCTGAAAAGCAGCAAATATTTGTGATTGTCTCCAGAATTTCTGAGGCCAAAATACCAGGGTTATTTTAACAGCAAGCTGATACCATCCTGGGAAAATAAGGTATGTCAGGTTACCTGGTATGTATGAAACAGACCTCATTATACCTGAATTTCTTGTCTTCTGTCATTCCCAACAAAAGCACCATTCAGCTGTATCTTGCCAGACAGTTAAGTTACATACAGTGCCCATTTTATCCAAATGAATAGCAGCAAACTTTATTGTGAACAAATAGCTACCCCACCAGGGGAAGTGCTGCTTTGTCCCCACAGTCCCTCTGTGTTAACTCCTTATCCATTATGGCTGAGCAACAACAGAATTTTCCCCCATCTCCATTCTGCCAACTGCAGTTCCAGCCTCTGTAAGTGATCACTGTATGGTTCATTAAGTTTTTGTACAAATAAACTGGTATTTTGAGAGTTGTTATTAAGATCTACGAGTAATGGGATCAGGCCAAATTTTTGCACTGTTTAACTCAAAGTATGTTTTCCCATGATAACATTATGTGAAATAACACTGTACTGGATGGCAATTCCACATGTAGAAATTTAACTTCTTTTTCTGAATTCTCACAATTATGCTGAATTTTTGCAGGAAACACTGGAAATTGAGAAGAGCAGAATTTTCCAGAGAGTTTGATGTTGACTTATGACTGCCATCTCCAAACTGCACTTATTATGTGCATGCTGTAGCATGTAGAAACAGAGTGGGATGAAAATGGTTTTCCTTCTTATCTGCATATTTTTTCATTTTCAGTTGAACTACAGCTAAAATTAAACAATTTTATTGGTAGAAATACATATGGCAATAGAGAACTTGATAATCAAGGCATTATAACAAATATGTACATTTAAATATTTCCACAATGTGCTTGAGTTGAAACATGAAAATAGACTCGATTAATGGATGAATTTCTGAGTGAATACTTATAAGATAAAACTGTAAGACTACTCTGTTGAAAAACATCATTTCCCACCCACACAAGGAAGTAGGGCAGGGGGAGGCTTTATTTCTGCCTCTGTCAGATCCACTCACCATCCCAGCTTGAGAGGGTGCTTGAATTCGCCCCTTCCTCAACTTTTCACCTATGTGCCAGGTTCCTTTCTAGGGCATACTCATTACTCTTTCTCAGTTCTCTCTGATGACCATGGACAGGACTCCAGGGAACAGCATGAAGCTTCACTGGGGGAGTTTAGTGGGGTATTGGAAAAAGCTCCTTTACTCAGAGTGTGGATGGGCACTGGAAAAGGTTCCTCAGGGGAGTGGTCACAGCAACAAGACTTGCAGAGTTCAAGAATGCTTTGGACAACAGGCACTTCTTTAAGAGCAAGAGCCAAAATCTTGGAAAAGTTCTTTTATTTTTGTTAGTCAAAGTCTCTTATCAGTTCAGGGGAAAAAAAAAAGACAAGCAACTTAAATAATGACACTAATGCATTTAAAACTTGTAACTTGTCTGATGAAAACTTTAATGGATGAAAATCAAGACCTTGTATTCAGTAAATCATAAGCTAACACTTTTCTTGCTTTTTAAGTATTGTGTATTAAATGCTAATTCCTTCTGTCATGGATTAGCATTTCAGGGTTTTACGCTACTAAAAATGCATCATCTTAATAGTTACTTGAAATCTTTTGTTCAGAGTATGGGAAATGCACAGAGAGAGCTCACTCTCAATTTGGCAGATGGAGTTCATGATGCTAATTAACAGAAAATATTTTATTGAAACAAAGACCCATTTAGGGTGAAGCTTTGCACAAAAGTAATAGCCTGAATTTCCATGGTCTAAGACTATGGAACTTCTAATTATTTTTAATTTTTGCTTTAAACATGATTAACTTGTAAGTAGCCAAAGCACACTTTTATAACTAGAGCCTGATGATAAGTGCTCCTGAAGTGACAAAAAAAATTAAAGAAACGGATGTTAATGTTGCACAGAATTGTGAGTTGTTCCTTGTGCTTGAAGCTCTAATTTCTGGCAATGCGTTTTCCTGAGTATATTTGATTCCTTCCAAAAGTGGAGACTGTTTTTGAGTCTGTAGCCACCTAAGAGACCTCTAATAATCAATTAAGAGATGTTCATACTGCTCCAGCAAACACATTAAATGCATTTTGTATGATGCCCTATTAGTAGACATAAACTGAATAATTTCCCCATGTGTTAATGTCTCCCAAATCTAAATCAGTATACTGATCTGCTTCTGAGATTCCTGAGCAGGGATGTCTGGGGGGCGAGGCAGTTTGAAATGTACCCATCACATTTTTCCTGAGACCTGCAACACAATGCAACTGGCAATACTGTCTGTAAGCAGGTGCCTATTGCTGTGTCAAAGGGGAAAACCTGCAGTCAAGTGTTATACAGGATGGCAAAACCTACAGGGATTTTGGAACCTGTTAGAAAAACCTCATGGCTTTGACAGTTTCTCCCCCACAAGCACATAAGCACACGTGGCACCCTCTGCCAAAGAGAATCCTCTGAATATGGGAGATGAAGCCTTTTGGAATTTTGAGTAACAAAGATATATATTTGGAATATACATAGTTTGGATTCTAAGCCTATTTTCCTTCAGAAACCTCAGCAGGGAAGACTTGTTAATTGTGTACCTCCTTTAAACCACAAAGTCCTTGTACAGCAAAGAACAGGTCAGATGCAAAGCAGTGATTAATTGATTTTGTAGATTGAGGGCCAAATGATCTATCTGACTATGTTGTCTTTTCTTTGTCACATTCAGTTAGGTTATCTGATATAAAAAATAATCTAAATCTTTTGCTGTTTGTTTTGGTTATTTTTACCCTTACTTTTGTCCCCTTTATTACTCCAAGACTTGAATAAACAAGGTATCTTCATCCAAAGAGGTAGCAGGAGACAGTTGTCTGCAAAGGGAGATGATGAAATTTACACTTTTGAGTATTCAGGTCTAAGGAATAGCCTAACTTCCTCATAAACTGTTCCACTTTTGCATGCCTCATCAGCATCATAAATATAGAGCACTTCTCTGCATCTTTAACTTGCATCTGGGACTGAATTACTGTAACAACCCACCATAAGGTGCAAGTAATGAGCAAATGTAAGTCAGCTTTGCAAGTTTCTGCCATAAATTTTTAAAACATTTTTCCTCTCTTCTGAATTAGACATCTGCCAAATTATCATGAACCCATTTGGACAGCCTGCAAACAGACCAGTTTTCTGGACAGTGTAGTTAAATTTCTAATAATTGAAAGCCCTTCTGTCTGCCCAAATTTTTGTGTGTTTCTTTACTTTAATAACGTGGGTGGGATGAGACAAAAGCACAAGCTGTCATTAGAATTCTGCAGATACCAAAATGGCCTCTAGCTGTCAGAAGACCAGCATGGAAAAGCACTTCCACAACCATCACAAAAAAATATGTTGGTAAGTGTTCTTACCAACACAAAAATGTGTTCTTAAGTGTTCTTACCAAGACACTTCTCATCTATGAAAGACTACATAGCACCAAACACTAGTGTGTGTTTCCAAATCCCAGATATAAGTACAGACTGGGAGAAGAACTCATTGAGAGCAGCTCTGTAGGTAAGGACAGAGAAGGAAAGGGGAATTCCCATGGATGGAAATTTATAGCTGTATACTGTATATGTGTGTGTGTAGAGTTATAATGTGTATTAGTGTTGGTAGTAAGCTGACAATATGGGAATAACGGGTGGAATGTTCTGGGTTAATGCTGAATTGTGTCCCTATTCGTCTGTTTAGCTCAGAAATAAGTTTTGCACCTTTAAAACTGGATCTGAGAGTGAAGGAGATGCAGTGGAATGTCTGAGGCAGTTGTTTTCTAAACATAAAGATCAGAGTTTTCAGCTTTCCTACACACGGCCTGTGTTGTCTGCAGTGTGGATGGTGGGACAGAGCTCTCCTTTGCTTTTTGTTGGTTTTTTGGCTGGCTGAGGCAGAGTAGTTCTCTGGTCTGTGTTTTTTTCCTCTTTCTTGGAACTGTTTGAACCTGCTCTGGACTAAACACCCAAAGGGCCCCAGGAGCTCCCGCCTGTGTCCCACCGGGCCTGGCCTGGGCCCGGCCTTTCCCAGCCCTGAGGGACCGACAGCAACTGAACCGAGCTACAGCCACAGGAGAGACTTTCTGAATTTGGCATCTCTGCGGGGCAATGAGGGGTTTTGNATGCACACCTGTAGCCCAGAAAGCCAGCTGTATCCTGGGAAGTGCAGTTGCCAGTTTTATCCTGGGCTGCATCAAAAGAAAAGGCCAGCGGGTGAAGGGAGATGATTCTTCTCTGCTACTTCACTCTCATGAGACTCTGCCTGGAGCAATGCATCCAGGTCGGCAGCCCTGACCACAAGAAAAATGTGGACCTGTTGGAACAGGCCAGAGTTAAAACCAACATCACTCCATGCATCAAAGTGGCTTGGGTGCCTTGAAATGAATCACTCTGTTCCATACAGCAAGAGAGAATAGTCTGTCCTGTAATCCTGGGAAAAAAATCTCAAAAAAAAAAAATTCTCAAGCTCCAACACAGAGAAATATTATTAAAATAATATTTCTTGAATATTAAAGGACTAGACCCTCAAACTACTTGTCATCAGAATATTTTTAAGAGTATGTCCCAATTTACTTTATTATAGCATAGAAATATTGAAACACATTATATTTCAAGGTGATTTATGGAAGTTATTTGTTTCTCTGAAAAGCCTAACTTTTGTTCTTATTTTCTTAATTGAACACAGTAATGCCCACAAACAGGCCTCTATAAATCTCCATCTGACATCACTTTCAGTAAGATTTGTCAAATAATCTCAAATTACTACAGAGCAGATGTCTGTCTCTGAGAGAGTTTTCAAGTCATGCCTAATATTCCCTGAGACAAGGCCTTTTAAAAAAACAACAGTCCAGCTGGCCTATTTTTGATGTCTTTCTGGGAATGGAGGCATTGAGAAATATTTCTCTCTATTGACTTAGAAAATAGTAGCATTGTCTGTACTAGGTCAGGAAAATATTGCATTTGAAGGACCTCATAAACCTCTTGAGTTTGCTCTTTAGCCTTCAGCAAAGCCAAGGTTTCTCAAGTTTTTCCTACAGATATCTTTAATTGTTAATGGAAAGGTTAATTATTCAGTTTATTCCCAACATTAGTGATGTTGTTCAGGAGCAGTGTCTCTGAGTCGATGAAGAACTAGATGAGCTTTTGTTCCCAGATCTCTCCCTGGCTCACTGGGGACCTCTGCTTTCCAATGTTTGTCTTTTGTAAAGAGAGAACTAAAAAAATCATACCCACCTCCATTGAGACTAACTGCACTCTATAAGTTGTTATTAGAACTTTTGTTATTTTTCTGAATCTGACTTCTCTGGTATTTTTATGTTTAATTTCTGAATTATTATTAGATTTATTTGGGGCCTTTTTGCTTGTCAGCATAGCAGAGATGTAAATATATAAATTGTTTTTTTCCCACTCTCTGATGCAGTGTTTGTGTTTTGCATTATCTCCATCATCTTTCTTTGGGATCCTCCCGACATCAGAATGAGCAGAGATAAGCAGGAGGCTGCCATGAAGGGTGCGTAGGAAATGTGAATTTGGCTGATTCCTGTCAGCACAGACCTCTCACAGTGAGCTCAATCATGCAAAACTACGGCCATTTATTGAGGGGAAAAAAGAAAGTTCTATGTTTTCCCCATTATCATCAAGGTTCACAAGAAGCAGGGGAGTAGAGAGAAAATCTTTCTCTCTGCATGTTTTACATTACTTTTGAGAAGTAAAGACTTTCAAATGGTGCCCTTGTGCAAATCCATTGGACACTGTGTAGTTGTTTTGCAGAGTCATATGGAAATTTTCATGGACTTCGGGAGTCCCAGAGTATCATTAGGCCGTTTAAAACTGTCTCAGTCAGCAGAAAAAATAGGGAAGCTTGCAGAATTTTTTTTCTCTTATTTAGATTAGAGAAGAAGGATGAGGTCTGGAGACCTCAGAGCAATGTCTGAATCCTTTAGATGACAATTAATGGAATGATTCTCCATCAAAAAATTGCAGTTTCATCAAAGATACTTCAGAGAAATGAGGTTTCAAAGACAAAAAATTTCAAAACAAATTGCTCAGATATTCATTTTACTTACATCAAGCAGTTTGTTTTCCAAGAGAAACGCAAGTCATTTTGATAAGGTGAGCCATTGAATTGTTGTAATTCCAAATAATTCAATTTGGACAGTAATGCTAACTTTTTTTTCACAGCACATTATATTTCATGAATTGCATTTCTTATTTCAATATGAGTTTAAATCTAAGCTAACCAATGCTAGAAACCAAATCCTGAACATCTCTGGGTTACATTTACTGTTTTATTGGGCAGTAGATTCTTTGAGTGATTTATGGGTAGGAAAAGAAAAATGGATCAAGGAAGGAAAGGAAGAATGGAATAAGGAAGTACTTTTACCCTGAGGCTGAAGAATTGATACCCAGAAGGAATAACAGATTCACCAAGACCATGATCAGACTGTAGCAAATTCAGAAACTGATTTCAGAGCCCCAAACTATCTCTGCTGATGAGATCATCTAGGGAAAAGAGATCTTGTATTTTCTATTTTTCACTTAAAAGTTGCGTTGGTGAATGGAAATATCTGAGAAATTAATATAAAATTCATAATTTCATATTTTTGTTTGGGTTTCTTTACATGTATGACAACCTGAATTGTGACTTTTATTTCTGCTTCTTATTGAAGTCAGCTCCTGAACTCATTCAATCCTGTACTCTGCAATGTCCACCCTGCTCTCTACTGTCCTAAAATACGCATTTTTTACAGGAACTCTGGTGAAAACTAGATTTAGAACAAACCAAACAGAGTTGGTTTTCCTCACTGAACCACTTTAAGGTTAGAATCAGACAACCTGATATTTCGCCAATGTTTTTTAACCAACCCATGCCTGACACAGACATGTTGGTGGAACAGACATGAAAATAATCACAAGTGGACGATTACATTTGTGAGGCTTCAAAAAATTTTGCTAATAAAAACTAGAACTTGAGAGTAGAAAAAACCTTGAGAATGTTAATTTCACTTGAATAACAAGATCTCCTCTTTTGTTTCTTTATTCACAATCCCACTCTTTTGCAATTACACTGTCATACTTGCAAAGAACCAAGTTTCTTACGTTCAGAATGAGAACTTTTGATTCCAATTTATTCAGTAATTTACTCACATCTTCAACCATATTTGTCATTTACCTCCCTGCCTTCCAGTATAATATGTGACAAATATAGCACATACTAGCTGACACACAGCTGCATGATAATGAATTTTTTTTGGCACTCCAGAAATGCAGTGTGTTTATCATATCTCACAGAGGGAAGTGTCATTTGTAGTTATTTGGTGAAAAAGAAACAGAGATTTAAGTACTTCAGATTTTAAAACATCCATAAAAGAATGGCTATAGTGACTCTAACCCTCCCAATACCCATTCCTGGCAGCGGCCAAATATTTAGGAATACACATTTGCCTTTTCCCTTTACTTCCTTCATCTTCCCACAGTCTGTGGCTTATGAAACCCATATAGCTTTTTTTTCCCAAGCTTCTTATTTTTATTAGCCCCCAGTAATACTTAATTTTTCATTATTTTTTCTTAAATTCTATTGAGTATCAACAACTTCTTGTCAAAGGGCGTCTTCTGCTGTAACTATATGCTATATGAAAGAGTATTTCCTAATATTTCATTTGCTTCCCATAGCTCTTGTGCTGCAAAAAACGAATATTGACTCCAAATTCACAGAATTCATGTGCTTATAATTTTATGCGCCTCATACACCTGTTCTGATTGCTTTCCAAACTGCACTGTTGTATCTATTTATATTTTTCTCAGAGATCAGATGTTCCATGAATCAGATGATAATTTATTTCTGTGTATTTCTTCTATGTAAGAGCTAGGGAAACAAATATTAATTACACTAGATATAAGAAGATAAGATGACTGAAAGAGAAACAAAATGTTGCTGCATGTATAGCATGTGATTTGAAAGTAACCAAGGGGTAGCTAAAGATAACAGGTCAGCAAAGTAATGCACAGATGCAATTTCAAGGAGAAGTAATGAATATTTCATTAATTACTCTATTGAAAGCAACATGTTAACAGGATTTAAAAAGTGATTTCGTCTTGATTTAGCTCTGAAGTCAATAGGAACAGTGGTTGGCCAATGCTACTGCTGCGTGTGAAAATATAATTCTTAATGACACTGATGCATTTTGAGCTCCCCTGGATGGCTTGTTCTGGGTGTGGAATACAACAAATAAAATGGAAAACATTCACTAGGCAGAGACAAACTGGCTTTGCTGTGTTGTGCAGACCTAAGAGAATAGTATGTCCTTTCAGAAAGGTCCAATACAACTAACACAGTGATAGCAAAGTGATGTGCAGGATGTAGTAAAAGAAATCTGCAGTAAAGATTTAATTTAACTAATTTTGAATCATAAATATCCTGAGTTGGAAGGGATCCACTAAGATCATTGAGTCCGACTCCTGACTCTGCACAGGATCATCACAAAAATACCACATGTTTAAAGGCATTTTCCAAATGCTTCTCTAACTCTGTCACCCTGCTCCTGTGACCACTTCCCTGGGGACTCTGTTCCAGTGCCCAACCACCCTCTGGGTGAAGAACTTTGTTCTAATATCCAAATATCTTATCTTCCAATAAGATATTCCAATATCTTATCTTCCCCTGACACAACTTCAGGCCATTCCCTCCAGTCCTGTCTCTGGTCAGCAAAGAGGTGGATCAGTGCCTGCTCCTCTACCTTTCCTCACAAGGAAGAAGTGCATTGTCTTTGCCTGCACTAAGAAAGATCAAATCCTTCAGACAGTTTCTCACATTTCCTTTTTTTGTGGTCAATTTTGAGCAGTTGGTTCAATGTCTTGTTTTTTCCAAACAAGGAAAACCTGAGGCCATAGTCTGCTATATGCCTTTAGAAAAAACAATGTGTGCAGAGTTCTAAGATTGAAACAAAAATGAATCCAAAAGCCTAAATGATGGCAGTGTAAAGGAAGAGACCGGGTCTCCTGCCTGCTGCAAGCAGAAGCCATTTATTGATACACACAGCTGAGTTTATATACATTTTCAACAATAGCTAAAAGTAGCACACCAATAATATTCATGTAACTAGGCAAAACTGCTTATTCTAACTAAGTAATTTTGTTTCATTGGAGCCTCGAACAGACAAGTCCAGGCATGTAAGGTATTCTCTTAAAAATGCCCATCTAGCACATCGTACCAAGCACTCTCTTGTCTCTTGCATTCTTTCCTCAGGTCTCTGATTTCTATGGCCAAGGCTTTCTGACTACTATGACTAACACATCCATGTCAGCTGCAATGAGCTGGGCTGGTGAATGGAACTATCTAAGAGTATTGCTCTGGCTCCTGCTCTCTAGTTGTATTCCCACAGCTAAAGATCACATAATGGTCAGTCAAAGAGGGTGTATGATGGTTGTACCTATAGAAGGCCTCCACCTAGTAGAATTCATTCAACTTACAGCTGAATTCTGACCCAGGAGCTCTGGAGATGCTTAGGAACATAGGATTTGTCAGTAGCCAAACAATTTTTATGCTGTGTTCTGAGAAAGGTTCTAAAACTACAGCTAAAAGAATGTTAAAATTTTGCTTACATCTCTTTCATTAGACATTGTTTCTCCCTTTTGTCTGTTCCCTTTTGTCTCCTACCAGTAAAGGGTGAGTGGAATACAAAGGAGAGAGAAAAAGGGTATTCCTGCATGTTGCAAAATTGAAGTCAAGGCTATTAAGATACTTTTGTATATTTTCCTCTAACAAAAGCTCTCCTACAAACCCAAATTACATTCAAGTGATTTTTTTCCCCCAACAATTTAGATTTAATAGAAACAAACACTGTTGACAAGTCCCTACTTTGAGTGTGCCATTTTGGGCCCACCAAAATTACCAAGAGGCCAGGAGAATCTGGCAATGACAAGATAAATGAGAATGTGCTGAGCAGTAAATGACAGCTGCAGCTGAAAAAGAATATAAAACTCTCTTTATGGTGGTATGGCAAGGCAAAATAAATGGAGGGAAGGTGGCTTCTATAATGCCTGGGTAATGGTGTAGCTCTGGAAATTCTCCATGTCTGAAATGATTTTATGGAAGCTACTAAAGTAGCTTATGCAAAGAAATATTTACCAAATAGAAGCTCTAACCTTACTAGAAGTATGGCTGGGTTTATTATGGCAAAACTTGGTATGTAATACCAGTTGGCACTCCAGGATGGACAGTAGGCACAACTTGCACTTTTATTACAGATTTGCTCTCAATCTGCCCAGCATTGTTGCAGGACCTGTACTCTGACCCTTATCCTTGGAGTAGGGAGGGAAGCAGTGGCTCCCAGGATAAACTCCCCTCACAGACACCTTGGGCTGGTCCTAAGTGCTTACTGTCATTCAGTGAAGTGTCACTATAGGACATGCAATAACAGGAACTTCTCAAAGGCATTGGTTAACTCTAAATCTGAGACAATAATATAGAAAGAACTATTTGATTTCAGTGTGGTGTACCTTTGGTTTACTGTAAATCTTAGAAATCTTACCTCAGGAAAGGGTTCTTGTGCTTTCCCAAGTCAGTTGCTTGGCTCAGGATTCCAATTTGGCTTTTGTAATATGAGGAGAGATATTTGTAATGCAAATCACCCACAAAGGAAAGGGAATGATCCACATTCCTCAAGCAATAAATCCTGCCATAATCTTGCTAACACCATAAAACCCAGTTTACTCAAGCATTTGATGCATTTTTGTCCCCATGTGTTAAGCTGACAAGGCAGGATTTACAAAATGTTCCTAGTAACGTGGGACAAAAAGCAAAGAAAAACTGTAAAAGCCTGTGGAACTTCACTTAGGCTTTTGTGGAGCACTTAGTAATGAGGTCATTGCCTCATTTTTTTCCGCCCAGTACTACTTTCAATACTTTTCCACTGTCCCTTTAGCTGTGGCTGGCATCACTAGTGCTCTCAAATGAAAAATTAGCAGCTCCTCACCAGCATGTATCCTCTGGAAAAATATACTTAGGAGCTTGGTGACCATTTATTCCTCAGAAGCCATCCCAAAGATGAGTTTGCTTGTCTCTCCTGACCTCTCCCTCTGCAGTCCTGTTATTCCCTTGGCAGCACATCACCTCTTCCTATCTTCTTGACTTAGGTGAGCCTGTTATAATCTGCAAGGGGAGTTCTTTCCAAATTCTTGCAAAGATTTGTGTTTAAAAATATAATCACAATGCAAATCAGGACAAAAGAATGAAATCTGGTAAGCTTCTGTAACTCAAACAGTTGAAGAGGAGAAAACAAAACAGCTGAAATAAAAAATTAACCCTAGCAGTTATGGTAAGGTTTTATCATCTTACTATGCATTCTTACTATGCATTTAAATTTTTAAACAAAATGCTTACAGCTGAAAAGTTTTACTTATTTTAGGAATGACAATGCATTTCTGAACATATGGTTTCAAAATTAACATTCAGAGAAAATTTCATGGAAATTTCAAATTGGCAGCCTGCAATATGAATCTAAATATAAGTAAAGAGAAGCATGTGTTCCGAGGTTTGTTTGGGTAAAGATTCCCCATTAAATGTGTGTACAGACATTTCAGAAAAACAGTGATGGTCCTTAGGTGATGGAGCTTCTGCACTAAAGTTCAAATAAAATACTGCTCCATCAATGTTCTTTTAAGAACAAGAACCTCTATACTCAAAAAAATGCATTCCATAGATCTCTCTCATAGAACAAAAAAAACTAAAAATAGACAAAAACCCTAAATAATAAATAAAAAATTCTAATGAAAGATCAAGATTTTATCCATTTTACAGTGTATCGGTTATTTAACCAGCTCTGTAAGGCAAAAACAACTTCTCTGGAAACTATTAGCATGCTTAGTAAACCCGGTTTTGTTTCTAGTATGGGTGCACAAAGAACAGAAGGAACACGTAGCATTCTTCCTGAGCATGAGGATGATAATTACCTAAGAATAGAGGACATGCCTAAAGGCAAGAGGAGGATCATTAATTATTATTGAAGAAAGCCCAACAGGTATCTAGGAATAAAATTTGTGATTTGTCACATGCTCGGACTAGAAAACAGTAAAAAGTGAAACAAAGAGGAATACTTGGTGCAATATAGGGAATGCAAGACATGCATCTTTTTTTTTTCTTTTTTTTTACTACATCTTTATCTAGGCATGTAAAGACCAGTATAGACAGGAAGACAAATAAGGTTTTATTATCTTGAGATCCTAGTATAAAATTGACAATTCTTCCTTTGGCATTAAAGAATTATTTACAAAAACAAACACTGGTATTCCATTATTTTTAATAGTTTTACTCTGAGGATTTTTAGCAGCAAGTACATTCAGAAAAAAATATGCATTTGTTTACAGGAATATCCTGACATGATAATAGTGCTCTTCCTTTGTTGGTCTCTTGTATATCTTATGAAAGGCAAAAACTTTCAAGTATCTTCCACCCCAGTCATATTCTGTCTAGAGAAAGAATTAACTAGAGATTCATTTATGCACTATTAGAAATCCTACTCAGAAAGGGCAGCCCTCTGGAGAATTGATAATAGCAGTTTGTTCAGAAGCATAAGTAGATGTTTGCAACACCTCTTTTACTAGTCATGCAAGTTCTTGGACTAAATTAGCCTGGAATAGAAGTGATTGAGTTGATGTGTCTATTTAAAACATTTTTTTTTTAGTAAGGTCTGGGAGACATTTGGTCCCACTTTGCCCCTTACACCAATCTAGAAAGTTTTGTTTGTATGTGAAGGGAAGTGTTTTCTGCTTTTGCATGAACTATGAATTTGGGTTTTGTAGTTCAAAGTTTAAATTAGCATATTGTATGTTAGTCAGTCCCCTCTGGCAGCTACCATCTTCTGAGTATAGCTGCAGGTACTTTCAATTCTAACAGTGACAGTATGTGCTGTCTGTGTGATGATTTAATATTAATTAATTAATTACTTGAATGAGGTGCATAATATTTTACAGAACATTGCAACATGGGCATAGTCCTTACATTTAGTGTGATGTGAAAGCCGCAGACCTTTTTATTGCATGTGAGAAATTAAAAAAAATAACTAAGAAAATACTCCTGCATAGGCCAGACTAAGCTCAAGAAGGTTCAGATGTTAAATTTAATATAATTCTGACTGCTGCTACAGACTAAATATCAGCTTAGTCGGATATCATGAGCTAGATGCAACGTGTTTCAGCATCAGCTGCTCCAGCCTTTGCTAAGCAGACAGGATAATTTAAAATCTGTGAACCTTGTGAGGTTTGGATATCTGTGAGGGATCTCTGTAAGGGACGGATAGCATTAATTCATCACTATAATCTCCCTCCCCTACTTTGCCCCATCTTCTTAAATAGTGATGGATGCCAAGCTTTCCCAGCCTGCTAGTTCATGCTGAGGAGTGCAGCTTGCTCTGTACTTCATCCAAAATATCCTGGAGGTGAGATGAAACAGGCCAGGCTGGATGGGGCTCTGAGCAACCTGTTCCAGGGGAAGCTTCTGCCCATGGAATTAGCTGATCTTTAAAGTACATTCCAACCCAAACCATTCTATGATTCTATGAAAACTAGCACATGATGAGCAGTTGGTATCCTCCTAATAGAAATCTTCAAATATGTGTATAATTGGTGGCTGTGATACTTATATCTTTATCATTTTATATATTGAGCAATTAATCCACTGGTATTGATTGATTCTGTTTTAATCAGAATGCAAGAAACAGGCTATAAAAATGATTGCATTAATAGTACATTTTTAAGTGGGTCATTCACAGTGACAGGAGAGGTAGCACTCCTCAAACATGCTTCTTGCTGAAAATCTTTACTATTATGAAGAAGAGCTATTTATAGTTAGCTTGTTTTGATACAAAAAGAAGTCAATCTGGTTGAATAATTTATTGCAAGGAGTATTAGCTACAAATTTAGATCTATTTTCTCTTCAAAAATCATCCATGAAATAACCTTGTTCTTTTCATGAATTAAGAATGTCAAGTGTATGGGTTATTCTATTCACAAATTTGCAGGTTTCCTTCCAGGTATGAGAAATTCTCCATTTGTATGTAGTTTCCTCCAGCATTCCTTGTTTTCCATGGGGTTTATTCAGCTACCAAGAGTAAACTTGTTTCTTTTCCTCCAGTGGAAAACAGAAGTTTGAAAATCATATACATATTTCTGCAACAGTAGTACTCCCCTGTGGATAAAGGTCTATAGGTCAACCTGAAAAATAACACTTCCCCTGTCTACAGGGCAAACAAAATTCCTTCCCCAAAAATTGTCAAAAAGAGATGGCAGTACTCAGCAGAGACTTTGTAACTAAAGTATACTCCATTTTTCATGTACCTTTAATTTTGATGGATTGCACTACATCCATTTTCCACTAACACCTAACAAGATGTCATTAGTGCTATACAAAGGACATTAAATGAGGAATTCTGAAGTATTGTTACAAAGAGTCCAGTTATGTCACCTGGATTAATCTAAGTTTTTATGAAAAACTCCTATACACAGGAGTGAAGGTTCAAAGCAATGGGAAGAAAAATTGAAAGTGCCAATTTTATCTGGGCACTCAAATCTCATTATTAGATGTAACATAGATGCTTAAGACTCAAACCATCAAAGATACTTTGGTTTTGACTTCAGAAGTAAGGAGATAATGCTTTTAAAGAACTGAGCCTTACTTAACCCAAGTCTCTATAAAGGAAAACATAATCAGATTCCTAACTATTAGGCTTCAGTTGGAAGTTTCCAAATTATTATTAATTAGCTGAGAACAAGAAATAACACAAAAGTGCACAGAAGAAGCAAGGCTTCTCCTCTTCAAATTTTTTGATTTAGGAAAAGTAATCAAGAAAAAAAAATGGCCAGAAGTGCTGTTCTTAACCGAAGCAACGAGCGCTTCAACGGGTTCTGGAGAGCAAGGAGCGCTTTTGGGGCCCGGAGCTCGCCAGCTACATGGGCTGATGAGAGAAAGTGAAGGATGGAGAAGTCTGAAAACACTCCATAGACCCTCAAAGGTAACCTAGGAACAACAGACAATACAGGGTTGAGGGCACAGGGTTAAATATGAGGGAAAAGGGTTGCTCCAAGGGTTAAGGGCCAATGGGAACAGGTAAAAGTGGTGCAGAGGAGGGGCAGCCAGCTAGGGGAACCAACAGAATAACAGGGGTGGGACACTGCAGCAAACCAGGGCCAAAGGGGATCAGGAGAGGGAAGAACATTCTCGAGGATGTAAATGGAATGAACTGGAGTGGAGCAACGGCATGATCCAATAGAACTTAAGACATTAACGTATGCCTGCAGATGCACATGGGAGGGAGGCTCTTCTCATCCTGATCTCTGCTGTCTTGTTTCTGCTCCTCCAGGACTGAGGTGTTCTAGCCCCAATGGCAGGCCCTAGGGCCTCCACACTTTACTGAGGATTGAGTGGTGATAACAGAGAATGGGGTTTCTTTGCTTCTTCAAATTCTGTGAATACTTATTTGGTTTAATTATTTCGCTTTGTTAGTGTACTTTCTTAGAATCTGGTTATTTGCAGCAATGTTAACAGCAGGTTCAATCCTCTCCAAACTATGCAGAGATGATTACATTTGAAATGCAAAATAAATAGTTCTGAAGATAATAGAACTGCTACATTGTGGTTTATTTGGTGCTCTATGTACCCAGGCTCTTACTAAGATACCTTCATATATTCTGCCCTAAACTAACTATAAAGCAAATATTTTCCTGCTAGTAATTAAGTCCTTTTCCATGGACTTAACATGGCTCCCAGAAGCTGCATTTGCTTCTCTGAAATTACTCGTTAGAAAACTGATAATAAACCCATAATGCATGGTGAATCTCAGTACTGTGCAATTAACATTGCAGTTTAAACCTTAATTAGATTTTGCTTTTGAAGACAGCATATTTCAATGCAATTCAGTGGTTTGTTCAATGACTTTTTCTTTTAATTATGGCAGTTCTAAAAATAATCTTCTTCCTGAAACAACTAGAAGAGGCTAAAAGTGGTATAATTACTGCTTGATATTGGAAAAGATAGCTGGGAAGATTCTTAAAAAGGGTACCAATATTCTTGGGTGTGCAGATACCCACAATCTTACAGTGCAATAGTGCTGTTAAACCAGGAGGCATCCTTTTGACTGCTGTGTGAAAAGACTGGAAAGCATCAGCTTTTTTAGTCCCTTAAATTCCTGTCAATTAAACAAGCTCTGGTTCCTCTCTAAGCAGATTTTAGTTGATGCCATTATAATTATACATTAATCTTGCATGTGTTAGATAAGAAATGCATTAACAGCATCATCTGTTGGGGCCTTCCTTTTGTAAGTGGTGGTAATCATGCTGTCCCTGGCAAGAGGCTGTCCAAATGGCCTGCTAATTATGAACTCTTAATAAGAGGTGGCATGCTGAAATAATATTTCCTAATTCAGCTTGTTGCTGGCTCAGACACACAAGGAAATTTTCATGGCTTAGCAAATTGCTTTTCTAGCAGGAGGAATTGTCAAAAGAAACTGCCTATGTGCATGCCCACAGCAAATACAAATTAATTGAATTAAATGTTGAATTCACTCTGCAGTGAAAAAAGGAGAGACACAGCTGCACTACTGCACACTAGTCTAAAGGGTATGAATGTGGCTGGTTGCTGCTGTTCATCGAGTGACTTGCAATTTGAGCAATAATAATTGGCCACATGTGTCTTCTTCAGGTAGCACTTTTCAGCTGCATTTTTAAACAAAGAGAAAGGTATTGCTCTGCTTTTTTTTTTGCATGTCTGTGTCCCAGACCTTATAAGTATTGTTTTAGTTACTTAGTAAGATGCTTTACAGTTTGAAGCAACCATATTTTTCTAGATAATTAGTACAGTCATGTAAAAGAGAGGACATTGCACATAAGTCATGTATCTTTATGCCTTGCAGTCTTAGGAAAAACAGTTATACATTGCAAATATTGAAAAATTTCTGTTAGTCTGCCTTGTTATTTAATTTTAAATATTGTCTATTTAACTATCCCATCACAAAGACTTTCTTTGAATGCAACTTTCTAAATTTTCCAAACTTTTGATCTCCTTCTTCATTTCTACCCAATGAACCAACCAGAAAGGATCACCTGTATTTAAGGGTGCACCTGAACTGCATTTAAGATGGGCCAGAAAAGCCTGCCTCAGTCTTGTCTTTGACAATAATGAGTACCAAGTGTTTGATAGCAAAGTCTGTGAAAAGGTAAAAAAAAAAAAATAGCATGAGGTGCTTTCTTTCTGTCAAAGAATGAGAAAAAATACAGTTGAATTTATAAACATATATGTCCAAAGCTCAGTCTTTTTCTTCTGATGTTTCTTTCTTCACACCTTTTCCAGCTTCAGTGCACACAGTGATGAGCATTTTTCAAAGGAACTCTGTTCACACTGAGGTATCAGACAGAGTGGTCAGATTTTCAGTGTAGCTTACAGTAAGCAGCTCCTCTATAAGACAGAGTGATGGGAGTGTGTGTGTTCTGCAGTGGGATATATATGTGAACATACTGTTACTGGCAATAAGCAAGCTAGATCTATACTAACATTACATTGCATATTTTGTAGAAATCATAAAATGCTTTTAGTTGAAAGGGACCTGAAGTTCATCTAGTGACAACCCCAACAACAGCTTAAAGAAATAAGTGAATTATCTTTTCCAGATATACTACAAAAAAATGCAATTTAGTCTGTTTAAAAAAAAGAAAAAGGCTCTGGTCACATTTATAAACACATGATTGCTGAACCTGTTCTACCTGTGAAGGCTATTTTGAATTTGAAGTCCATTAGCATTTATAACCAATACCAAGGAAATTTCAAAATAGCGAAAAGAAAGTTTCACTTCTCACTTTCATCTTGTGCTTTGCTATGTGCCCAGTACAGGCCTTAACTTCATTGGAATGACAGTGACCTAAAACTTTCTGAGTGAATCACCAAATTTTGCTGCCAATTTGCTGAGACTGCTACACCACATTTGATAGGAAGACAGATCTATTATTAAGTTTAAACTGCCATCTGAACAGGCTTAAATAATGACACACTGCAAGTAGCAGGGGAAACAATACAATGATAAATAAAAGAGATGTGAAAGAAAAAGGACTGGAATATCTAATGGTGGAAATATGCCTCAATAAAGAGAAATCTTTTCAAAACAGGCATTGATTACTGTAAAATGACTACAAACAACAAATTAAATTAAGATGAAGTGATGCTCTCGCATCAAGAAGATATGACACAAAGATGTGATAGAAAACATAATGAAAGCAAGACAGTAGCACAATGCAGAAGAAAATTAGAAAACATCAGATATAGCTGGTAATTGAGGCTTTTTTCTCCTACTCAAAAGCATGTGTATTTAGCTTTATCAATAGTTTCAGCAAGGCTTTTCTTATCCTTTCAGTGAACACATACTAAAGTCACAGAAAATAAAAGGAGTTTGAAATTCTTGCTCTAAAAGCAATTTAGAGGTTTTGATGAGAATTTGCACCCAGAAATTTTTTTCTTAGTCAGCTCTCTGGGAATAATGAATTAATCAAAATGGTACAGTGGACATTTGAAATCTGGTGTGTTGAGCTCATTAATTGTCTTTAAACATCAACTAAAACACAGGCATGAATGTGCCAGTAAAATTCTTGGACTTGTGTTTAATCTCTTGAACAAAAATAATTCTTCTAATAACTTCAAACCAAGGAAGATGCCAGTAATGATTCAGGGCTTAAAGCTAAGCAGGGACTTAGCTATATGTTACGGGAAGCTCATTGCACTGAGTGTTTTCTGAGAGCCTCACACACTGGAGGAAGCAAAAGCAAATGTTATGGGAGAGGAAGTTTTTCAAAAGTCTCATTCAAAAGTTTTTTAGTTAGTAGAGCAAAATCCTGAAGCTGACTGCTATTTCCTAATCTTGAGATATCAGTTCCACCCTCCTGAAAATCATCTTGCAGTCAGTCTTGTGCTCAGCTTTGTCAGTGATTTTAGTCTTTTGTTAATGTCTGTATAGTGTATACATAGCATAATATATCTCCTTTTTCTTATTTTCTATCTTTCTATATGTTACATGATCAGGGTTTTCTAAAACTGTATTGAATATTAGAGATTTAAAATGTAAAGGGGAAAAAGCAGCAGTTTCACTTCAGGATTTATGTCATAACCAACTTGTCATCGAGATTATTGTCTCAGAGCTCCTGCTTTCTCTAAGGATAATAAAGCTATCTTTAATTTTCTTTTCATTTGTTTCAGTTTATATATCCAAGTCCTTCCTGGCTTTCCCTTTTTTATCAAAAATAAACACAAAATCCCATGGGCAAAACTACCCTCCTTTATGGTCTCAGATGGAAGAACCTGCAAACCGACGCCTATTTTTTGAGGGAACACTTTATATACCCCTACTTATTTTCATAAAGACCCATAATCTGGCCATCCTAAAAATCATCTTGGCAGATTGCTGGCTCAAAGTTCTTTTCCCTTACTCAAAGGCAATGGGTGATTCAGTTTCTTTACCTGTGTTTTGTTTCCCACTCTGGTGAATCCATAGCTTCAGGTTTGTTGGAGAATTGAAGGGATCATTATCAGAGTGCTTCTTTGTAGTTTAAGAAATCAAATTCTTGTGAAGTTCTGGGATGAATAGTAAGCAATGTGATTTTCTACTAAATTTTAATTTTTAATTGCTTGATTTTCTACTAAAGCTAACAATGAAAACAGTTCAAAACAATTGTCAGATACAGGTAGATGACAGTAAAGAGAGGGTAAAGAGACAACAGATCACAAGAGACACACGTTGGCACATCCTGTGTTGGTGCTGCAAGTCCTACAGGAAGATAGACACATAGCAAGTGTCAACCATCAACAGATGCTTTCCCTTAATAACAGAAAAAGCAGTGCAAGCAGTCATGGCAACTTGGAAGAAAACACGTATTTTACAGTTGTCTCCCAGAAAAGGTATATAAACTGCAAGGAAGTGTTGATTTAAAAAAAAAAAAAAAAGCTAACAACAAGAAATGTAGAGAGGATGACATCTTTCCTGCACTAGACATAGGAGCCAGGATAGGCACAAGAATAAAATATCTCATAGCAGGCCCTTGTAAATCAGAACCTGATAGCTGCAAGGAAGAAAGTTGTTTGTTTCAGGAATGATGAAATCTTAAAATATTTGCTATCACTAACACGAGAGCTTATTTCTTTCTGCAGCAAGGACTCTTCAGTTCCCTCATGATATGGTTAATACTTGATGAATATTTCACTTTTAAATGCAAGCAAAGAAAAGCAGTGGAGTTTTACTTCTTAATTAGCTTCTTGCTTTCTGTTTGCAAAGTCTGTATGTCATCTAATCTGCTGGGGTTTGTTCAGTTCCAGAGAAACTGAATGCTTATAAGTAGAATGTACATTCAAGATGTTTGTAGCTGGAATAATTGATTCTAAGGGAACTTTCACCGTAACAGAGAAAAAGATAATTTAAAAAACAACCCCAAAACTGGTTTAAAACCATTAGAAAAAGTTATATTCACCACAAAGAAATTATGTGAAATATGGGACCTCATATATAAGCTTTAATATAGGAAGGACATCAATGGTAGAAAGGGCTGGCGTACTTGGAGAGAAGAGAGTTCCCAAAGGAAGTGGAGGAGTGCCACGAGAGCTGGCATTCATTAAGAATAAAAATTAAGATAAATGAAGATAGAAAGTACAGAGTTTACTATATGGGAATATAATAGGAATAACATAATCTAATTTAAACTTGTCTCTCATCCCACATTACACTCACATGGAAACTCACAACCTTTTATTGTTCAAATAACTGTAAACACATATCTGCCTCTGAATTTGGCTCAACTGGCCTGCAAGGAAAGGAATCTAAGCTGGTGTCATTTGTATGCTTAGAAGGGGAATGAAGAATAGTTAGAGAGCATGCAAGGAAATAAGGAATATATAAAAGTATGATACCTTATATTGCTATTTGGGTGTGTAGCTATAAAGGTCATCCAAGATGTGGAAGTCTCCATTAAGAAGTCTCCACTACTATTTTTTAATTGTTGAGCCTGGAAGCCATATTGTCAGCCTGGAAGTCATGTTGTACATCACCTAAGGCTGATTTAAATTATGTTCGGATAAATTCCTGAACTAGCATATTTTCTCTGTTTTATTTTTTGGGGGAAAAGAAAATCCAAACATTTGGCATCTTGGTGAAGTTCATATCAGTCATTTTGCAATACTGTAAGGAGTTCTGAGTGCTGGCTGTTTCTCTTCAATTGCTATTTCAGAGGATTTTCATTTTTTATCTGGGATAGAATGGTGCCATTTGAAACCTCACAGACATCAGGAAAAAAAAAAAATCAAGATGTCCTCGCAGATAAAGAGCTAAAAAGTAGTATTTTATGCATATTCAGTGCTAAAAATTTTCTGAGAAATTATTCTGCCAAGAATAATTCTGCATTTTTAAAACAGAATCCAATACTTGCATCTGGGAATGTAGAAATGTCTAAAAGATTAAAAATGTTTTGAGGTATTTGAGAAAATATCAAAATATTTTTTTGTCTCCCATCTGCAAATCTTTGAATGAAAAATTTTCCAGATTTAGGAGTATCCTTTCTAGACAAACTTAAACAAACAAACAAAACCAACCAAAAAAAATAGGGAAAAAATCCCACCAAGCTCCTGGAAGTGAAACACATTTGTCTAGCAGAAAATTAACATTTTAGGGTGGTGTTTTCACATTCTTTTGTTTGACTATCTAGCTCAATGGCTGCAGTACATCATTCTGCGACAAAGAAATGGCAATGTATTTTTCTTTTCTTTTCTTTCCTTTTCTTTTCTTTTCTTTCCTTTTCTTTTCTTTTCTTTCCTTTTCTTTTCTTTTCTTTCCTTTTCTTTTCTTTTCTTTCCTTTTCTTTTCTTTTCTTTCCTTTTCTTTTCTTTTCTTTCCTTTTCTTTTCTTTTCTTTCCTTTTCTTTTCTTTTCTTTCCTTTTCTTTTCTTTTCTTTCCTTTTCTTTTCTTTTCTTTCCTTTTCTTTTCTTTTCTTTCCTTTTCTTTTCTTTTCTTTCCTTTTCTTTTCTTTTCTTTCCTTTTCTTTTCTTTTCTTTTTTCTCCTCTCCTCTCCTCTCCTTTGTCCTTGTCCTTGTCCTTTTCATCACAATTCCTACTAACATAGGTGGCTACAAGGAAAAGAGACCTCCCCCTTATTCCAAAAGTGATTACCCTTTTAGTGCTCAGGAGTCCAGTACCTGTAGAAGTAACCAAAGCCAAAGGATTTTCTGTCAAACAGTGTGACCATTAAATGTCTGATTGTTAAATGGCATATCTGTGCACATCACAGATAATTCAGGCGAATGTTTTTTTGCCTTTTCAAAGGTTTAGTATCTCCCTGTAAAAGCAGCCTGGAGGGCCCTGGTGACCATGAGCACAGGGACCAGAGCAGGCAAACAGAGCTGCCCACAGTGACCACAGGGCTGTGGAGCCCAGTATGGGAGAACACAGAGCAAGAATATCACAACCAGAGACTTCAGGAGAGCTAACTTTGGCCTCCTCAGGGATCTTCTTGGAAGAATCACACAGGAACAGACCCTGCTGAGAAGAGCAATCTTAGAGAGTTGATTAATACTCAGGGATTACTTCCTGCCGGCCTAAAAATGGTGCATCCCAATAAGTGAGAAACTGGGCAAAAGGAGCAAGAGACCTGCATGAATGAAGAAGGAACTCCTGTCAAATCTCAGGCATAAGCAGGATATATATGTGAGGCAGGGGCAGGGAGGGATGTAAGAATGTGTGAAGATAGGCCCTGAGGAAGCCAAGGCCAGTTTGGGATTAAACCTGGCCAAGGATATCAAGGAATACAAGAAGGGTTTTTCAAATACGTCAGTAACAAAAGCGAAAATGTATGCCTGCTACTGAATGAATGGGCACCCTGCAAGAGGTGTTGCAGACAAGGCTGCCATACTTAAGGCCTTCTGTGCTTCAGTCTTAACCACCAAGGCCAGCCTTCAGCAATCCCTGACCCAGAAGACCAGGGAGAAAGTCTGAAGTAAAGATTTTTCCTTGTTCAAGGAGAATTGGGTTAGAAAATACCTAGGCAAACCTGCTATCCATAAGTCCAGGAGTCCTGATGGGATGCAGTTCCTTTTCATAAAGTATGTTGATGAGAAGACCATCAGAAGAATGTGCTTTAATAATTTCTGCACTTGTTTTAGTGATGAATAGGGGGAAATAAATATAGGTTCCTGAAGAATATTCTCCCCAGAATGGTAATATACTATTTTATGTGGCCTTCAGGAAATTGAATTAAGGAAAGTCAGCAACTCACTGTTCAAAATTGGATCTGGATGACTCTCTTAGTTATATGGTTTAGTTTTAGGCAATCTTGTGAGCAGAAGGGAGTTGAGCTTGATGATCCTTATTAGTGTTTTGTAACTTGAGATATTCTTCACAATTCTAACAAATTCTCAAATATCACATCAATGAATTGCTCACAAACTCTAGCCTTCCTATTTGATCTCATTTGTCAGGATTTTTTTACATTTGCAAAGCTGCCAGGAGGCAAATTGAGCTAATTGAGAGAGCTGAGAAAGATTTGGAGAGGGAATAGACAGAAGCTGTTCTTCCATCAACTGCAATTTAAAGTCTTACTTAAACATGAAGTCAAACGACTGTAGACAGTAGGAATGGTAGCCAAATGTTGCTTGACCTCTCCATCTTTTACATCAGTACATGAAAATTATATTGAGGATTTAATTAGCACTGAAACCCAGCATTAATGAAATGTAATACTCATAGCTTCAAGAAGATTTATAATCTTGACAGAAAAGCATTGCATGTGATTGTCTTGAAAATAGAAGAGCCACAAAGATAAAGTATCAAATAAGTATCCTCTAAAAGGCATTAATTGTTTTCATGGTTTAACACTGTCTGATGTAGCCAGTGTCAGAGTTCACTTTTCACTTTGGCAAGAAAGCTGCTGCTTCCATGAGCCTCAAGACATTGCTCCATTTTCTTTAAAAAACATTGACCATGTGATTCTCATGTTTCATTCGACACAGGAAAGCACACTTTTTTATCTCATCTACTTTATTTCAGTACCATTGCCTGCCATGAAATAAGGGCAAAAACTAACAGATGTAATAAACAAAATTGTGAACTCAACTGCAAATGCAACAGTCAATAATAGAAATAATCAACTGCTTTGTTTATTTGCTGTCTATTTTTCATAGTGAATATTCAAGAAGTAAAGGCATTTGTTCAGTCTATCACTGATACAAATATTGGTGTAAATACCATTAAGGAACACAAATTAAGTAATTCCAGCTTGGCAATTTGCATGACATGTGAAGCATAAAGAATGGATTTCTTAAAAGAAGTTAGAAACTGAATCCTGTACATATTTGCATATAATTTCTAATCCCATATTCTTAAGAACACGCCTTCAAACCATGATGAGAAATATTTGTCTTAAGGTACTGAAGGGAATTAAAGGCCAAGTGCAATAAATAATGTTCTGAGTTCCTTCTGCAGCATGTGCCACCCCTTGCCAAAGAGGAAAATTGTAATCTCTACAGCAATCCCTTGTTGGAAAAGATCCTAGTGGATACTGTGGGGAGGGGGAGTGAAGAAACAAGGGATGACAAGACTTCCATTAAATACACTGATTAAAAGCAAAAAAATTAACCTCAGGATGAATGAAAAGCTTTACTGTCAGTTACAGCCCTCCACCAATAAACTCTCTATGAAATAAGCAAGGCTGAAGAAAATCTGCTTCATTCCTATCTCTTTTTTGGTTTTGAGCAATACAATCCATCTGTTCAAGCTAGCAATGTAAGGATACCCTCCTGCTCTGATTTAATAGAATTCCAGATGCCGAATATATGAAGCGTGTTTTATCAGCTCACCAATTATAAAAATGTAAGATTTGTCAATTAAATAGGCGAGAATTAGCTCCAGTGGAAAAAAAAAGTAGCTATAAAAATTTAGATCTTAAGAAAATACATAAGTATTTCAACTCCACAAGCCAATTAAACTGGTACAAAATAACTCTGTTCCTCTGCACAAATTGTATATTTGTTTTCTGTCTTGCTTTTTCAAAAAATCTTGTGTTTAAAGTTAGGGTCTGGTACAATGAGTACATTATGTATTTCTTAATAACGGTAGTTATATAGACCTATAATTTTCAAAAGTTTAAATCCTGGATCAGCAACAATGAAGCATTCAGTCAAAGAAAATTGCAGTACCATATAACTTTGATGAGCCTTAACAGAAAATCAGTGAACAGTAAGTTCCCTGGTTACACCAGTTTAAATGTCAGAATAAAAAAATGTAAGTTTAATAGCACGTTCCTGCAACAAGAGCAAGACAATGCCTAGCTTTCCTTAGAAGACATTGATTTTATTTTTAAGTTAATAGAAAAAGTAGGAATAACCTCATGATTATTCAGCTCCTGAACTGAAGCTAAAGAGGGGATGTAGGAACCTGCTCTGTGCTATGTCCTGTGGGCAACTTCTGCCACCTCTGTGGCAATTAATAAGCAAGGATATTTTAAATACCTCCCTGAATCCCCAAAGTCTTCAGAAATAAAGTTATTCTAATATTTTTATATTTTTGTGTCTGGAAGATACTTCTGAGGTGTTACTGTGAGAAGTCAGTAGGAGTAAGAAACAGTGCATCATTATACATTAATCAAAACAGAGAGGTGCCTTTACTGTGTCACTTGCCACTTACCTTGGCTCATTGTGGAGAGGGAGATTTGAACTACATTAACACAGGTCACAGCCTACTTACAAAACAAGGCAAAAAGGTTTTTACACCATGGATACAAATAGTATTGTGAAAAAAAGTTATTTCACTGTTTCCATTATTATTTAAAAGGCATCAGTACAATGTCCTGTTGTATTAAATTGAAGCCACTTTGACAGGATGAAATACATTAAATCCACAGTGTTTCTTGACCCCTTTCTTTGTTGTGTGCATGGCAAGTTTTGCCAGCCCAGATGGTCCACAATCCAGGGACTGTTAAATTTGTTAATTACTGTTAATGATTGTAACAGGTTTTCTTTCTAGGTTTGCTGTCTCCATGCTTGACATACTTAGTGATTGGCAGCACAATAAAAGTATATTCAAGGACTGAAATACAGCCAGAATAAATAATGCTATGATGAATTTTCTTGTTAGTGTACACCTGAGAAATGTCCTGTTTTTCCTGTTTTCTACTCAGCAGTGTAATATAACCACCTCACTTTCACTTTGATTTCAAAGCAGTTGGATTTGGATGTATTTGTATGAGGAAAAAGAGCATTGTTCTTTTCTTGCCTTATGATTTTGTCTCAGTTTGAACCTGTGCAGAGTTTGTTGCATTCTTTATTTACCTTTCATTTTAACATTTTCTTTTTATCTTTCAAGATCAAGGGGATTTACTTAAAAAAAAAAAATTATTTAAAAAAATCTATGGAAACCTTATATATTTTTCCAAAGAATTCTTTAAGATTAAGAGCTTAGAATAATAAAATGTGTTTTCAGTTAATCTAAAAAAGAGATTGCATTCTAAAAATATTCCTTTGGTCTCCCAATGCAAACATATGACTCAGTTATTCACACAGGTGTTTATCTTAAAATAATAGCACTGGGAATATTGAAACAGCAAGCTATCTGGCATGATGATCTTTCACTTGTTCTTATCCCTCTATAAATCCCTGTTGTTTCTGAGGTTTTCCCTGTTTTTTCTGAGGTTTTTGTATTTATCCAAAAAATACTTTGAGACAGCTTGGTGTCAGGAGTTATGAGTAGTGCATACATCAGTTTCTGCTGAACCTTTATCCTGAGATTGGCTCCTCCAGCTCAAAGGTTAGCTTGCTCTACTCTGCTTGTTTGTGTAGGAAGGTTTTTTCCCCACCAGGTGCAGTTGCTGAGGTTGAGGGGGAGTGGGATCTGAGCCCTCACCCTCTCCAGGAGGCTTCCTCCCCTGGAAGGAGGCTTCCTCCATCCCCTCCTTAGTCCCTCATGATAACCTCTTTGTACTATATGGAATGAACGTACTTGTATTTAGAGCTTAGCACAAAACACAAAAGAGATAGCTTCTAAAGCAGGATGTGGATGCACATGCATTTGTTCTCACCTAATTATGTGCTATAACAGCAGATTATTTTGATAGGCAGAACAGAGTCAGCTTGCATTTCCCAGAAGCTCTCAAGTGTTGAAAGCTTCTTGATTTGTTTTTCTCTTCTGTCCCTGTACAAGTCAGTAGAGTTGCTCCACAAGAGAGCAGGCTGGGATGATGGCATTCCTTAAATCTGAACATTTTTACAGTTGTTGGAAAAGACTTCTCCACTCCGTTTTTGGCTGCTATACTTCCTTTCCTATCCAAACAATTCCATTGGGTTAAATATTTCTCTGTACTGATACTAAGCTAAGAGCTCAGCTTGTATTTTTTCTCCACAGAAAATTTCCCAAATGGAAATGGATTTCAAACTTATAAAGGAAATTATGTAATTTGCACCAGTTCAAACATACCATCCATCTGTCACACTGTTTATACTGAATTATCTTGTGTCAGAATACAGCCTGTCTTTTTCATGGTGAGACATATTTTGACACTGCATAGACACTGGGGTTTTGATTCCTGTGCAATCTGTGATGTGCTCTGGGATAGGAAATTTGATTATACTTTCTATGAAATAGTAAAATATGGCACAATATAATAATAGCTTCAATGTGAATATAATTTCTAGTGGAATTTACATAAGTGGCTGGAGGGCAGAAAAATTTTTTGAAAGCAACTATTCAACAAACAAAGCTGTATAGTAAACCAGGCATTCTATCTTGAGACATGTAAAAATAAAACACATTAGTTACACATAGCCCTAAGCATTCAGCATGACTTTCCTTCAAATTATTTATAATACTCAGGAAGGTTCAGCAACTAATTTATCAGCAGTCCTGGCAGACCGGGGAGGTTCCAGGTGACTGAAGGTTAGTATATGTGACACCTAGCTACAAGAAGGGCCAGAAGGAGGACCAAGGAGGAACTACAGGGCTGTCATCCTGATCTTAGAGCTGGGATCTTGAGTGCTGTCACAGGGTGTACAGGACAGCCACTGGATCAGGCCCACACAGTGTGGGTTTATGGAAGGGCAGGTTCCGTTTGACCAACCTGCTGTCCTTCTATGACAAGGTGACCCACTAAAGGGATGAGGCTGGATATGGTCTGCCTGGACTTCAGACACTGCCCCTGATGCTGTCTCCCACTGCATTCTCCTGGAGAAACTGGTTACTCATGGCTTGTATGTGCTCTTTGCTGAGCTAAAAAACTGGCTGGATGCTGGGCCCAGAGGATGATGGTGAGTGGAGTTAAATCCAGCTGAGAGCCGGTCACTAGTGGGGGTCACCAGGGCTCAATTTGGAGCCAAGTCTGCTTAATATCCTTATCAATAATAAATAATCTTTAATAAATAAAAATCTATAAAGTCCTTATCAATTATCTGGATGAGGGGATCAAGTGCACCCTCAGTAAGTGTGCAGATGTTACCAAGTCCTAATGGCCACAGAGTTCCAAGACAATATATTCCGTACTAATGAGAGACTATTTCTGGCACATTTGCATTTAGGAGCAGAGGTGTAGAGAGTGATCTTTTTTTTTGGAGAAAATTATTTATTTCCCAAGTAATTTTACATTATAAAATGTTCGTATTGCTTATAAACTGTTCAACCTGAATACCTTCTGTAGTGACAGAATGGTTTTGATAAAGATAGGGGGTGATGTTTCCAATACTGGCTTTGAAATGTTTCTGAATTCCATTTAATAATGCTAGGATACATTCCCAGTATGTATTTGTTATGTATTTAATACTAACACATACTGGGAAGGTTAAAGGCAGAGGATACATGACAATTAACAGAGGGTACTAGTACACCATTCTAAATTGATTGGGAAGATGGAGGAATTCAATACATTATAGATAAACTCTATAAAGAGAAACAGTAGCTATAAGAAAAGTTCAAAACAGCATCAGATAGAGCCAGAAAACAGATAGGAAGATAAAGTGATTTCTGGAATGCAGTGATAATAGAACTCATATTGTGTAATGCTCAGGGCTGTTTGATACAAATCATCCTTCACCTTTATACACCTGCCCTGCTTTAGAAGAGCATGGTTAGAGATTGCTAGATAAGTATGGGCATATAGACATACATGGAAAAGCATAATTTTATTTCTTTCATATGAATGAAATACAGACATATCACCCATCGTATGTTGATCTCCCACAAGAGCAAAAATTCACTTTCCTGTCAGTGTTGATTTGCTTGAGGGTAGGCACTACTGAGAGCCCTGGACAGGCTGCATTGGTGCTCTGAGGCCAGTTGTTTGAGATTCCGCTGGGTGACATTCTGGGTCCTGCACTTGTGTCTCAACAACCTCATGCAATGCTACAGTCTTGGCGAAGAGTTGCTGGAAAGCTGCCTGCTGGAAAGAGACCTCAGAGTGTGGGTCATCAGCACCCATGAGGCTTCACTGCAAGTACTCTGTTCATTTTTGAGCTTCCTCACTGCAAGAAGGACATTGAGGTCCTACAGCATGTCCAGAGTAGGACTACAGAGATGGTGAGGGGTCACAAGGACTTGTCTTATGAGGAGCAGCTCAGGGAGCTGGAGTAGTTTAGCCTGGTCACTGAGGGGTGACCTAATTGTTCCCTGCCTGACAGGAGGCAGCAGTGAGGTTGCTCTCCTTTCCTACATAACAATTGATAGGACAAGAGGAAATGGACTCAAGTTGCACCAGATTGGATTATTAGAAAAATTTCTTCATTGAAAGGGTGATCAGGCATTGAAACCACCTGCCCAGGGAAGTGTTTGGATCACCACCCCTGGAGATGTTCAAAATATGTATAGCTATATTACCTGGAGATACAGTTTAGTGGTGAACATGGTGGTGGTGCTACACTAATGGTTGAACTGGATGATCTTAGAGAGCTTTCCCAACTTCAGCAATTCTGTGATTCTATGATTAAGCAAAATTCTGTGGTCTGTGCACTTTAATTTGTTCCTGTTAAGACTTTGCTCTTTAAGAACAAAATAGCCCAATTTACATTGAAGTCTCTGTATCTGTGATCTACATTATGTCATCTATATTTAGTTGAGGAGCTGGCTCTATCTTGATGAACCTTGGAAGGAAAACATTTTTTACAAATATTTTTGAATTCGGGGATTTATCTGTTTTTCAACCACATCTTTCGGTGGATGCCCCAGCTTGGATGAGTATCTCATGGAGCAGCATCAGATGTAGCAGTGCTACAGAAATATACACCTGTGTAATCCCACGGGGCTCTCAGCTGCTTCATCTTGAGGATGGGTGGTGACATCTTCCGTACCAGTCTGCAGGACTAAGGAGCATGCAGGTCCATGAAGGCCATCATGGTTGATGCAGTTTGTGCATCACTGCAGGTCACAAATGAGTGTCAACCCCACCTGTCTCAGAGGAAGGGTGTGAGAAAGTCCCTGATGCCAACAGACATTGTCAAATACTGAAGGTAGATGTGTAGTTTAACAGTAGAATAACCAGGTAAAGAAAGTGGAAAGAAATCACATCCTACATAAAGTGGAATCCACATAAAGTGGAAAGGGGTTATATTTAAATTATTAAATTATTGATTTTTATATCTGTGTATAAGAAAGAGAATGACACTAATTTAAGTCATTGTAAGCATCTATTTGTAGTTGGAGCGCAGAAATGGAGACTTTTATGAGATGAACAATGTCATCATTTGTCTCTACTTTGAATATTAGGGTACACTTGCAATTAAAGAGTAGGAATGTTTGAAGGAAATTTGAAGGAAAAGTTGACTGAACCATTTTCATGTGGTGTCTGTGCTGTATCTGGAAAAACAGAAAGATTTCTCTAAACACATTGCAGTGCTGACTGTGAAAGCCGTATTTATCTTACAGTCCTGCCTCAGCAAATTCTGCTACAAGTCCTGACAGTTTGAGAAGGTTAGTTATTTGGAGATCTTTCACTCATGGATTACAGCCTGTGTTGACAATGAGATTGAACCTCAAAAGATCCCATGGGTCTCAAAGATTTAGGTAAGTGCCAAGAATATATAAACCACAAAAACTTTGTTGTCTATTTGCAAACTGCAATATCTGTTTACGAGCTGAACTTTTAACCTACTGCTCTCTGAATGTTCCCTCTCTCGCTATCTTCCTACTCTTTTTAATCACAGTCTTAAACACTTAGCTCTCTTGTGCACCTTCTCATCTGTGTTTTTACAAAAGAACTGGTGTATACTGTGTCCTTCCACAGGGCTGTCTTCTTTGTGCTTTCTTTTCATTTGGGCTTGGGTTTTGTTCTAAGGCACGGGAATAGCAGTGAGGCAGTTCATAAATTGCACTTTGCAGGGATGAAATTGCAAACTCTTGTAAGAGAACTGTGAGAGCAGCTGATAGTAGGGCATGTGGTTGGTAATACTGCAGGAAGTTTCAGGTGAGGGTCATTTTGTGAATGTGTATTATCACTTCAAAGTGCTACACAGAGAAGCTGAGAGAAAGGAGAGTAAAATGGTAGAAAAATGGATGTTTCTTGCAGCCACTCATATATATCAGGAAAGGGTGTTGAACTTCTGGAAAGAGTTGTGCTTTCTATCAAGGGAACAAAGAAATGAGCTTTCTCCACCTTGTCCCATTTAATGAATGAAAAACTGGGGAGGTGAAATGACTCTGCATTTTGTACCTTTCTAGAGCTTATAGGAAGCCAATGAGAAATAATATGTGATTTCACTTGGCAGGATGTATGCTGCTGTATACATCAGATGTAAACTGTATAGGTCATAGAAGTTAAAACTGATGTTTCCTGCTTAGGAATCTGGTGTGGAGTGATAATGCACTAGAAAAACTTCACACTGGAGTGTCTCTATTTAAAGATTACCAGGGGAAAAACATGTATTGACTCAGAACAGATTTTTCAGACTCAAGAATTTATGTTCTCTTCTGTTTTTTCAAAATCCCTGGATCTTAAATACTGCTACAGAAGTAATTTGAAGAGTTGAAATATTTAATTATACTTTATCTGAATATTAAATACATAGTTAGCTTTGTTGCTTAATAGCATTGATAAATCTTCAAAGATGGAAGAGAAGGGAACAGTAACTGAAGAAGAGTTGGGAGCTGGGATAACTTTTCTATTAGTAAGAAATATTAAAATAAAAAGCCTGAAATATACAATACATCACAAGCTGCATAGTGAGCAGAAGGCTGTAGAGGCAAAAAGCAAACGCAGGTCACATTTAGAGATCTTATTTAAGAGGTTATTTCCATTTTATTCAGAATCTGTTTGAATAGAAGAAAGATTTACTTTTGTTGTAAAATAGAGCAGGAAGCATTTCCAAGATTTTCAGCTATAAAGGATCTTCCCAGGGAGTATGTAAGATATTGACACAGGTGAATGATGGTGTGCCTTTGGGCATGACAACTAAAACAGCCATGAAAATTGAATCTCTTATAGTCTTGGAAAAAATAACTTCACTGTGCTAAAAGATTATTTTCCAGCTCATAAGTAAGTATATCAGCTCCTGTTTTGATAAAGTAGCTAATCTAAAAGATAACAAACTCCCAGATGTCTCCAAAGCATCCACAAACTGGTGAGCCCAAAGAGCTGTTCCATGCTCACTATGTTCATATGAAGAGCAAGGAATTCCTTCTGCAGCAATATCTTGAACTTGAAGCCAGACATCTGGACGTATAAAAGCCCTAAACTGCCTCATTTTTCACATTAAGTCAACCAAAATCTTAAATGTTCTAAATCAAGTCAATTTGAATGAAGAACTTAAAGATTGATTTAGGGACTTTTAGACAACTGCCTTAAAACTTGACCTATTATTTTACCATAAATTTCAGTTAGCTGAAAATTCCTATGTGATTTTCAAGGACTTCTGCTCTGCTTAAATTTGTAGCTCTGCACCTTTTTCTGGTGGTCAGGGGAAGATACAGAAAATCCTCACAGATTATTAACCCAACAAAGGCATTGAATTACACCACTTTAATGTAGAAACATCTTTGAACAGCCTCTTTCACTGAATCATAGTGAAATATTGCCTTTCTGGTTGGATCCTCACAAGACAAAATATTTCAGAGTGTGGTCAGTGCCAGGCCATGCCAGGAGGGCATCATGGACATGTGGTGAGATACTTCTGTCTTGCAACTTCTAATGTGTCTTTCTGTTTATTGTCTGATGTGTTCAACATTTGACAAAGGCAGGATCCTTTTCCACTTCATAATCACGTGGGAGTGTCAGGAATGAAATCTCTTTCCTTGTGGAAGAGGAGGAAGCAGAGGCTGATTTTCCACTCATGCCTTTTGTTAAATGGGTAGCAAGCACAAGTGAATAGCTTTTTCAATCCTTCCTCTTTTCCGACTATATCTGTTTTTTCTTGCCTATCTCCTGGGAAGGCAGTCTGTGAAAGTGAATGAACCAAACACAGAACACTCTGAGCCTTTCCCTTCCCCATAGCAATGCTTGCTACCACACTATTTTATGCGACAGGGAACTCTTGAATGTAAAAAGGATATTTTCTCACTTCATTAATATTCAGTCATACATACATATTTTTAGTCATACATATTTTTAGTCATACAGGTTTGTTAAAAAAAACTGTTTTGTTTCTAATATTGCCCTGTCTTACTGATGTTTCAAGAACATGAGAAAAATTCTTTGTCTCTGATTTTGAAAAAGCTGGAATCATTCTCGTCTCAAAAATCACAACCTCCAAATTGATGGACTAAAGATTTGGAAGAAATGTGGGTTCTAATAATACCCTGAGAGCTTAATATCTAATCACTGAAACAGTGGGGAAGGTGAAGAATCCATTAATGACGGCTTCTATTTTGCATTGATTTTATCAAACCAAACAATTTAAACTGACAGCTGTTGTTTCTCAAAGTGGACTAGGGGCTGCACTGTTACAGCATAAAACGTGAGTTGCTTGTACTTGGAGATCAGTGAGAAACCTCTGCTTGTATGGGCACAGAGCAGCTCAGCACAGGATGTGGGAGAGCTGAGTTTATCAGTGTGCGTGCAGCAAGTGGCCTGGATTTGGCTTTAGGGGGGCTTCACATCCATTTTGGAAAATAACTTTGGCTGGTGCCATTTACAGGGATGCAAAGATACTTTTTGAGAAGGTGATAGCATGATGTGCTGAAACTGAGAGACACCTGGTTCTGAAAGAAAGTGGGATTTATTGTGGCATAAGAGCAAAGGCTAAGGTCCTTTTTTCCTTCTGCTTCCCTTCTTGTTTATCAAGTAGCTGATGTGATAAAAGAGGGATTCAACATCCAGTCAAAATCATAGCTGGATCCAGCCAGGCAACTGACCCATGGGATTTTGAGAAATGTCTTGTTCTGCATGTATAAATGTTCCTTACTTTTTTGTATTATAATACTCTTTTCTTAAAAAAAAAAGAAAAATATATTGTACATTTTCTTTTGCAACAGATTGCAGGTTTTCATCCTGCCAGCTGCTGAGCCCTTCCAGAAATGCTGTGATTGCTTTCAGTTTGACTGTATGACCATGGCATCTGAGGACTAAGTACCTCGGAGAAATGAATCCTGCTTGTTTTGACATTGCCTTTTTCACTTCCTGCTTGAAAATGCTGTATCTATCTACCTGCTCGTGCTAATCAAGGAATATAAAAACACCACCAAAATACAGTAAAAAAACCAAATGAAATCCTACAAAAGTAGGGACTGGACCATTTCTCAACACAGCTCTGTGGCAGCACAGTTTAATGCTAGTTGTGAGCTTTTCCTAGATATAAAGCCACTATGGAGTGCAGCAGGCAAAGGCCAGGCCACTAGATTGCACCTAATTAATTTATGAGATTGCAATACTTCTCTCAAGTGCCAAGCAAAGTTTTCTGCTTGCACTGATGGTTGCCAGAGTTGCAGTACTGAGCAGGGTAAGGCAGCTGCTAAATAATTCATGGGATGTTGCGTGTTTCAAAAATGCCTTCTGATAAATTTCCATTTTTATAGACAATCCAAGGAGTCAATATACCTGTCTGACTTTGTATCAATAGCTGTAAATTCCTGGCTGATGCCATGCCTTCCTGAGCAGTCTGGAGTACAGGGAACACGAGCACATTGGGCTGTCTCTCAATATTCTTCTATGTCACGCAGGCAATAAAATTCCTAGGAGCCTGACTCTTGTCTAAAACTTTTTCCATATTGAAAATATTCATTTTAGCGCTTTTTTTTTCACACATTTGTCAATATTTTTCATTTGCATTCTTTCCCACTATGAAAGAAGAAAACTCTCCCCTCTATATTTGTGCATTTATGCTTTGGCTAGACAGTATTTCTGCGCAGCCTTTTTGGTTTTTTATCTGCAAAGGTGAATGCCACTGCTCTGCAGTGCAATCTGGTGATAGCAAGGAGAGCTGGATGCTCTCTTGGAGTTTGCAGGCACTGAAGGATCCAGCTGGCAGGGATTCACACAGCAGTAGCTGATATCTGGGCTACTGGGAGCCTTTGCTGTGTACTCCTGGATTCTCTGAACCCATCTCTGCTTGTTCTCTTGCCAACCCAAGGCTGGCCAGTAGACAAAATGCAATTGGTTGGGTCTTTCCTTTGCCTAATGGAAGCTGAAATGAATTCTGAAAACTCAGTGTGATTTAATTTATAGCAGAGAATCATTACGTGTTTTTTAACGGGAGTTCCTGATTTTGTCCAGGAGCCCAGTTTGGAAAAAAGCATATTTCTCTGTGTTGTGCACTCTTCTGCTTACACATGAGTGCTTCCCTTGTCCATACTGGATTTCTACCAAAATTATCTCCAAACTCTGAATGACAAGTGCAGAAAATTTAGGGTCATTTTTCCAAAGGAGTTGCAATCTGGATTACATTCTCCACAGTCTCAGATAAAGTACATTAAATAGGGATATGCATGCACATAGCTTCCTGCTTATTCAGAGGAAGTGCTTATTATTCTGAAGTCACAAAAGAAACAAAGCTATTTTTCAGATATAAATCATGCAAACTCTCTTGTCTCCATAGTCTTCTAAACACCTCTAAAAAATGCACTTTGGATTAAATTTGCCAAGACACAAAGCATGCACTGAAAGGTATTAAGAATTCAACACACTACTATTTCCAAACACTTTTAAAAGTCCATCCTTTTTTCTTGCCACACTTTTAGTCCCAAGAGATCACTGGTTTAGATGAATGGTCATTCTGAAAAGAAATACAGGAAGGTGGGATTAAGTACCTAGCAGCAGGAGTCTAAAAGAGACAAATCAAACAGGTGACTTAGTAGCTTAATAAATTCAGTATATTAAAAAAAAAAAAAAGAAGTGTTTATTTTGAGGATGAGATGATTTCTAACAGACACTAGAAAGAAGAAAACCTATTGTTTTCACTGATGTTCTCAGTGGGCTTCTGTGCCATTTTTTCCCCTAAATTTCAGGTAATCATGTAGAAGCAGACACATAGAACTAGTAATAAGGTTGAATCAAAAGATTTACAGCACATTTTTGTGACCCATACACTCAAATATGTAATACTAATGATGAGGTACATAAAAAGACATTTTGGTCAGACCCTACAGCTGGATTTTATTTTCTTTACTTTGGGCTGTATTTTGTGTGTGATGTCTTTCCTCCTAGCACATAATATTTATACACCCTTAATTCCTGCAAAATGCAAGTCTCTATAACCTCTGGGGCTCTATCTGTTTCTGAATGCTTTTACATATGATAAGGCTTAGAGGGTAGTACTCTGTATAATATTTCTTAGATGATAATGCTTGTTAAACAGCATTGAATGCAGCAGTTGCTGGCCAAAGACTCCACACAGTTGGATGGCTCAGGGTTCACTGTTCAGTTCAGTGGAAAAGAAAAATTAAAATAAATGAATAATATGGGTTAAGTTCTTCAGACAATGTTATACAGGACTACAGGTTAAGTAATCCACTGAAATTTAGCATATTTCTGTCTAATAAGTTCAGGCTGATGAGAAAATGCAAAAGAAGTCGTTCCTCACAATGTTTTGATAGACTGAATAATTTTATAGATAGACATCGATGACCTAGCTGGGATGCTCCTGTAGCCTAGAGCAGGTGTTCATAATTCTGAAATTTATAATGAGCATAGAACCAAATTAGCTAGAATCAAATACTGTTTGCAAATGGGTGACGAAGGCATGGAAAAACAGTTTACTCTAGTCTGATATATAATAGGGATACTGTACTATTCTGCACTACAAAGCTAGAACTATGAACTGTAGCTCACAGTTTAAAATTAAATTATTCCAATTTCTGTTTGTCCAAACACAGGAATTCTGTCAAATAATGAAAGAAAGTTCATCTTGCAGTATTTTCTCTTATTAAAAACAGACAATGCAGTTGTCAGTGCTGATGCACTCTAGGTCTGCTGTAGTCCAAGTCCTTCAGTACATTATCATTAACATTAACATATATATTGTGCTTTTTCTTCTCTGTTCTCTTTTATTGTTGTTTGTAAGTCTTGAAATATTTAGAAGACACAGAAAATGCAAGCCATTACAGTAATTGCGACTGTAATTTAAAAATGCAATTTGGTTGTGAATTCATGGATATATTACCAGATTTAAGAGAATGACAGACCTGTTTCAACCTGAGTTGTAGGGATGATCCTCCTTTGATAGTCCTTTATCCTTTTTTATTTTATTTTTTTTTAATTAAAGAATCCCTCATTTTCTCCTGGGCTTTAAAAACTTGCTCAATGCCTCATAAATTCTGTACAGGCTTGTATTTGAAGAGAAAGTTAACGACTTGAAACAAAATGACAAATGTATCAGTCACATTTTCCCATTCTGCATACTAGCAGGGAGAAAAAGAGATTATTTCCTAGGTTTACAATTAAAATTAATGAGGTGCTATAAACCAAAATATGCGCTTCAGGATGAGAAGTGGTAGATTATAATCAATTTTTATGTGTGTATGTAGATTATAATGAATCCATTAGATTGCTTTTATATTCACGTTATTAATGGTTTCTCTGCTTTGCTTGGCATTTTAAACTCACGTAAGAGATTCAGTACCTTGAACAGCACAAATATTAATTCCTGAGGAAGGAGGAATCAATATTTTACCTTCTATTTAATTGAAATTAAAGCAAAAGCTTCCCGGTCATAATTTTGAGGATACCCTTGAGAAATCCTGAAACAGATATGTCTTAATTTAGGGGGTATATGTCCAGGAAGCTGTCATGCAAGGAATTCAGTGGATTTGCAGCATCTATGGTTCATCCTACTAACTTCCTCTGGAAGCAGCCTTGGGCTACAGCAAGTCCTAAGCTGCTCACTATTTCCAAGCCAAAGCTGAGTGCACAGACATGCTGGATGCAAGGCAGGTAGTGTGCTCTAAATACTCTCTCCACTTCACTGTGGGCTGATTGATCACTGTCTGTGAATACCTTTTAAGCAAATTTTCTGTTGATTAATGTGTGGATTAATTCATAGGTGGTATTGGGTGATTTAGCTTGGTTTTCACAGAAAGAAAAAAAAAAAAACAGTTGAAATAATCTTTAAAGGTTTATACAAAAAATAAATGGGCCATGTTTTCTCAGCTTTCTTGGACAATATTACAGAATCACAGAATAATGGAGTTCAAAGGGATCTCTGGAGACCACCTTCATGCTGCTTCTTGATTTAATTGCTGAGGTGAAACACTTGTCTTTTATCAAATTTAGTCCAGTTGAAGCCCATACAAAGCAAATGTGTGCTTATGAGTGCTTTTCTGCCAAAACCCTTCCAAAATGAAGGACTTGCAGGACTTTCAATACCACACTATAATGATGGTCTGCTTTAATCTACACAACTTGTCATTGAGTTTATTTGGATTTTTAAAGAAAACTGTGCATTATCTCCTTTCTCACTATGTTTAATTTGATTATAGTACACCAAATAGCCCAGAAGTCATACAAAGTAATAAAAACTGTGGCATAATGTACACTATACCTATATAAGAGAGCAACCAGAAAAGAGTCATTTCTCATTTATAGCTCATCACTGTAAAAGATATGATATCTATTACTTCAGTGGGCTTAGGGCTGCTTTTCTGCAACAAGAGCTCAGGTATTAAGTAAAACAAAAAAAAGATAGAACCTTTTCAGGTGTGAAAGTTTAAAATCAATGAAAATCAGGTAGTGCAATGTCATACAGGGCAAAGGGGAGGAAGCTTTCTGTTAGTAGCATCCTAAATTTTAACTATTCCCAAAACTGTATTACAGAGGCTAACTGGCACTTCTATGTAATTGCTGTTCTGAACAATGTCTAAAAGATAAATGGATCCTGCTTAAATTTCTTAATACACATAAGTGCTAGAGAGCCTAAGCATTAGTATGTGGGTATTAAAACAATAGTAATTAGTCTCATTCCTTACTAAGTCACATTATCTATCTCCTGCTCTTGATCATATGAGTAGAATGATATGGAAAAGCATATGATCTTAAATAATATTTTGTTCATCTTCTGCAGCTCTCTTTCCTTCTGTACACAACATTTATGTTTTCTATTAGCAGACACTGGAATTATGTTTACTTTTGTAAAGGAAAAGCTAAAATTCTGACAAGATTCATAAATATCTGGGTTGATTAACACAAAATACCTGAGGTGATTGGGCAAACTGACCAATTATAACACAGCTCATACAGTAGCTATGTCTACAAATTGTTCTTTTGTTTTTCTTAACAATGTTTTCAGTTGCAACAAAATTTGTTTGGATTTTCTGGGACACAGCAAGTGACAGAATATTCCTTCTAGCCCTTGCAATGTATGAATGCAATTCTTTCTTCTTGGTAGACGATGACTTTCTACCGAATAAGAAGTCTCTTATCTCTGTGATTGCCTACACGATGTCGTTTGGGGAACACTGCTCTCCCCTAAGCTAAAACATTCCTGGGATCTTTTTCCTGTTTATTTCCTGGCTTATGTAACATACAGTAAAATCAGTAAAATTAAATTAACCATCAGTCACTAGGTGGTGGCAATTCTAAACCAGTCCCTTCATCTTTCTGTCATGATTTAACCCCAGCCAGCAACCAAGCACCACACAGTTGCTTGTTTACTCTCCCAGCAGCAGAATCAGGGAGACAATCAGAGGGGTAGAAGCTAAAAGCCTTGTGGGTTGATATAAAGACAATTTAATAGGTAAAGAAAAAGCCACAAACTAAAGGAAAGCGAAACTAAGAATTCATTCCTACCATGGGCAGGCAGGTGTTCAACCACCTCCAGGACATGCCACATGTAATCATTACCCAGGGAGACAAACGCCCTCAATCCCAATGTGCTTCCCTTCCTCCTTCTTCCTCCTGCTTTATATACTAACCATGATGTCAGATGGTCTGGAATATCCCTTAGGTCACTTGAGGACAGCTGTCCAGGCTGTGTCCCTTCCTAGTGTCCCATACATCTTCAAGTTCCTTGCCAGTATGACAGTACTGGTGGAGAAAAGGCCTTGGCTCTGTTCAAGTCCTGCTGAGCAATAACAAAAACATCTCTATATCATCATCCCTGTGTTCAGCATAAAGCCAAAACTCAGCCTAGTAATAGCCTCTGTGAAGAAAACTAACTCTACCTCAGCCAAATCCAGAACACTTTCATATATGTTACATCATTCACTTACTTACCTGTGACTTACCAGCTGTCAGCACCTCAACATTGCCAAGTTAAAAGTAGCTTGGTCTCTGTTGCTGTTATCCTCAGCATCATCTGCCAAAGGAGGACAGCACCACATAACCTGGTCTGGTGCCCAGCAAGATAATGCAATTTGACAGAATGCACCATTGAGGGGGTTGATTGACTGATCTCTGTTGATGTAGCTGTTGGGCAGGCAGCCTGAATTCTGATGGATTATTTGATGAGATACAGGACTGGCTAAAAGAGGACAAGTGTAACTGCATGAGTCACATCTCTAGATTATCCACTAGTCTCTCAGCCCTGTAGATGGACTGGAGGGTTTCATGTGCCTTTTGGGGGGGAATTCTGTTTTTTTACACATTTGGTGCCTGTTTTGTCTGTTTGGTGTAGGGCTAGGTACACCCTAAAGGATTTTCCATATGCTTTATCTGGTATTTAGGGCTTAAAAATTTTATGCTGTTTTTTTTTTTGTTTTTTTTCTCAGGAGTTTAACCTCATATAGTTTCCTGTTTCTCCTTCTTCTTCCCACTGCTCTAGCTATACACCAGAGAGACAGAATGCTGGGCTAATGATGATGAAAACTATTTGCATGGTATAAGTAGGAGTGATATTGATGACACATAAACATATGCATGCATTCCTGTCTGAAAGAAATACAACTTTCTCCTCCATGGTACTCTTCTCTACCCCTGGGCAAGATATTTTAATTACATTGATTTCACAGCACTTTAGTTCCTGTTCCTAATTCACACTAGCATGTATTATTAAAAAATGAAGCCCTTGTCCCCTTGGGAGGCTTTTCTTCCAGCTTTTTCTTGATAGAATGTGTCAACTTAAGCCTTTCTTAGGTTTTCCATCTCTGTGTTCCTGGTGCTGTTCTTTCATATATTCTATTACCTAATACAAACAGTAAGTTTTGGGACTCTTTGCAGGCTAGAATTGTGTGCCATACTCAAAACTAAACTGCATTTTTTATTACAGCTTTTTTTTTTTTTTTTTCTGCTTTGATTTGGGCTTAAGCATTTTTTGTTTTGAGGAATTTGACAATTCTTTGAATATGGTATCCATATGTTTACTTACTAGCTGCTACTTATTAATTGCCTGTCTTCATAACTGGGAATATGCATGTGTTTTTCTTCATTCTTTACTGCTGGTGGAAGACCCATCTATTTATCCATTTTGAATCAAAACACATCCTCCTGTCAGTTCCATAATCCCAAGTGTTTATTAGAAATGGAGTGTGTGGGTTCCACCATGGGATCTTTGCTGCCAAAGGTAGTATCCAAATATTTTTCATACCAATTGCAAAAGCTTAAACAATCTTTATAGCATGAAGTTTAGGAAGGTTTTTTTAAAATGAGCCTAAATTTTTGCAGGCATTTTCAAATGCCTGTGGGTCAACAAAAAAATAATGAAACACTAAGAAATTGTCACCTTAAGGTGTAACAAATATTGCTTCCTTAAGGTTCTTACATATTTTTATTTTAAAACTTCTATTTAAATGCAAATTATGTCAATTAAATTGTATTTTTATTATTTATTACACCACAGTTATTGCTTTTCATCTTTCCAGACCTGGCAATTGGTAAGGACAGGGGTCATCTTAGTCTTCTGAAAGCACCATTGAAATCAAGTACCCATCTTCTGCTGGATTTCTGGGTGACACATGTCTTTAAGGAAGAGCTGCATAGTGAACAAAGCAAATGTTCAAAGAAATATTTTGTCATAGCTATAGAAACCATCCCACTGAAAAATCAAGATCCTTCCAGAAGTCATCTCATCTAAATATTACTGTGTCATAGTTAGCACATTAGCCTGGGCTAGTTATTGAGACTCTCTGCACTGTCCACGAAGAAAACTTAGTACTGGTTTGGGTCATCTTTCCACTACTAAGAGAAGAGTCCAACACCAGGGAAAGAGTGATTCTCCAGAATAAATTACCATCTCCAACATTCAGATATTAAGTAATATGGATTCCATCTTTATTTTCTGTTCCTTCCTGCAGTTTCTCATAGCCAGGCCTATTTTTTTTTTCTGGCCAAGATACAAATGCAAAGATGTATTTAGTGTGATGTCTAACAGCTTGGTCTGAAGGTCCCATGGTTATAAATAATCTGAATCTTATAACTGAAATATAACTTATTATCATTATTATTATTATTATGGGGTCATAATGGTAATAGTAATAACAACAACAAAACAACAACATCAATAATTATAATATATAAAAATAAAAAGAAATAAAAAGAAATGTTGGGAAATACTGGGAAAGAAATAGAGACAAAAATGGGTAACATCTTTATGCTGTTATATATTATCAACTTATATTGTTGATATGGTGTGTGGTTCCTTCCCATGCTTTTTTTTTCCCCCACAATTGATACAGTAAAAGATAATCAGCAATCTGAAAGCATCACTGTAGTTTTCCAGATGAATAAGCTTTGACTTCTCAGCTTTGAAAAGACATGACTCTGGGTGACATGACTGGAGTCTCTAAAATCAGGCATGCCCAGTGAATACAAAGTGAGTGTGCACTGTTGCTTCTGTCATAAGAGCACAGTTGCAAAAAATTAAATTTGGGGAGGAAGGGATAATGAGAACAAACAGAAAGAGATGTTTCTTCAGTGAACAACCAGTAAAGTTTTGTAGAGTTGCCACTGTATTGAGGGTGCTAAAATTTTACATGGTTGTTAAAATCAGCTCATGATTTTTGCAGAAGAAAAATACATTAGTGGTTCTTAGGTGCAAAGTCAGCATATTTATGTCCAACAATTTAATTACAAATCGTTGAAGGCTGGGTGGGTTTTCTGGGAAAATATTGCTATATATTCGCTTGGTTCTCGTATTCTTCCCGACTAGCTGTTATCAGAAATTGATTACTGAACAAGAAAGATGTTTGAATTGACCATTCTAGTTAAACTTTTCCATAGCTTCTAGCTGCCCTATAATTCTATATTTAAAGAAATATAATTTAGCTGTGATCACTGACTGTAGTCACAGTAGTGACTGTGTTTTGGCTGTCACTAAGTTAGGATAATTACCAGCCATGACAAGCTGCCCTAGTTGTTCATTGCCATCCTTTCTCCAGTGTTTATGGTGCCCCTTGCATGGTATAACTGAGCACAAATGCAGGTGTAGCCATTGTCCATCTTCTTCCTGTCAAAAAAATCCAGATATAAAAGAAGCAATTTTGTTGTTGTTGTTGTTATCTTGCATCACTTGTGCTGAACTGAGTTAGGAGAGAGAGTAAAAGAGCAGCCTAGCTCTGAGTGAGCCATGCAGTTGTTTAGCATGATAATTATGCAGGCTAATGCAAATTAAGCTCTCTGAGTTGAACTTCCTTTTGCTCCCCGCTGCCTGCTCTGCCTTTGCCATCAAGATCAGGTCCCCTGTGGCCGGGCCGACTAATGCACATGCAGAACAGCTCCTGCAGCACCACGTTCCACACATCAGAATTGACTGGATCCATTACTGGTTCCCTCGGAGTTGAACTTAAGTTGACTTGGGATATGCTGCAGAAATAGGGCCACATACGGGTTTAAACCACAGCTGAGCTGAGAAATTTTCCGTGAATTTCAGAGCAGTGGGATGGAACAACAGCCTTTGTGTTCAGATAGCCTTGGACAGAAAACCACGCTATGTAAGAGATAGAGACAGGCTTGGAAATATGTGATTTACCTTGTGGGAGTTGGTATCCCAAATTAATGCATTGTAGGACTTGCAAAAAATGTGTTTTGTTAACTGTAAGTCTCTTTGCCAACTGCTGGTGCTTGCATGGGAGAAATGAAAATAAAAATTCTTGGTCTTGAAAGAGATAATTTTCTGTACCAAGAAACTTCCTTTAAAGAGTCAAAGGTTTAAAACCATAGGACAGATTGTTTTCTAAAATGGAAAAAAAAATCTGTACTAGAAAATAACTTATTTTTGGAATGTTTTTCTAAACTGAAACCTTACTTATATTTTTTTTTTATCCTCAAAACCTCAAAATTTAAGAATTCCAATTAGGAAGTATGTAATTTCTAGGTTTAATTTTTTTTTTTTCCCAAAGGCACTCCACCACATTATTTTAGCAAAAAAAATTCAGAAGTTTCTCTCTTGAAATCAATTTTATTCTGATTTTATTCTTTGGTATTCAATTCTAATTAAACATTCATACCAGTTTTACTGCTCCATGTCAGAATCTGAATGCCTTGGAAAAAGGTTTTTTTCAACCCCAAAGTCATAATGTCTGATCAGATTTGCTTTTCTGCTGTGATTTTGTTGTCTTTCTAAAGATGTAACTGTAATTTATATAGTAAGAGATGTTGATTTCTTTAGAATTTTCTGCGATTTATATCTTGGTAATAAAATGCAACTCTTATTCTAATAAATGTGTTTTAAAGAGTTTCCCATATCTTTAACAAACACTGGAATAAAAACTCCAGATTTCCTGGGTAAGAACACATGAAGCACTTACGAATGAAATTACAAAAATGAAACTTGATTAGAGTGAAATTCCTTCCTGCTCAGGGAACTCATAGCTGACAGAAGTATCCCACAGGTCACGTGTAAGAGCTTCTTTGTCTGTGATGCTGCCACATATGGGAGTGGACATCACCTAAATCTGCCCTCAGTATCCTTTAGTCTTCTAAAAGTCAGCTTAACACAGTAGCTGGACCACATCATGGTTGATTTATATGCTGTCACCTCTCAATTCACACATCTTTGCAATTTTTTCTCACATCTTTGTTTCATGGTTCACATTCTTTTTAAGAGAAACATTGAATTTCAAAAGGAATTAGAATATTTACCCCTGAAGAGTACTCAGCATCTGCAAATTGCAGTTGACACTTATATTTTCAGCATCCTTAGTGCCCCATCTGAGTGATGCATAAAATGATGCTCAGTACTTCCTTCCATGAGAGACAATATTCCTGAGGAAAACAATATCTTGAAGAAGATGTATTTATATTTTCTTTTCTATATATCTATTCAGAATCTCAACATGTTATAGAAGAAAATTTATTAATGGCGAGATCAGGAGTAGTTTCTGTCTACAGATTTATTTTCATATTCAAAATGCTAAAGACTCTGCAGAAGTGTCTTAATCTCATCCTGACTTTCTGGCAGTAAAATCTTTGCTCCTTTTAAATCTCTTTAATGTCAGTTAGGTTGCACAGAACTGTAAAACAATTCAGCCAAAAATGGAATACAAAAGATCATCTTGTCCAATATTTTGTGGGAAAGGGTGTCTCCTTGAGATTATCTAGCACACTGTACCATTGCATCCTGAAAAACTCCAAATTTGCCTTTAAAAAAACAGCAAACCAAATAAAAAAAATAAATTCCAGTTTGTGAATTGCTGCAGAAGCTTTGTCTCAGTCTAATAGATGGACTACTACAGATGTGTGCTAAGCATTTTAAAAGATAGAAAAGACAGAGTGTCTTTTTATTGCTTGGATGGTACTGCTGAGGTGAGAGGGTGTCCTTGAGGGCTGACCCCTGCAAATACCCTTTTTAAATGGCAACTTAGTAAGGATATCTGCAAAAAGTATAACCGTAAACTGTATTAGTAGTTTGACTGACTGTAAGGTGGCTGATGTCAGTAGCATTTAAGTAATTATTATGTAAGCAAAAAACCATGCAAAGTTAAAATCATCAGAAGATTGGTTTTGTTTGGTGACAAAATGATGAAAGTGAAGAGCAGTAAACATAAACCTTAAATCAAGCTACAGTTTCTCAGTGCACAGCATGAAGTGCAGTCTCTTAGACTGGCTTGTGAAGGAATTAATTAGGTAATGTATTTAATGAATCTAGAGTGCTTTGAGGAATATGAAGTGCTTTATAACTGCTAGGAATTTTATTTCTTAATTTCTTAATTGTGTGTTTATTTACTTTTAAATTATGTTAATTTTAAAGCAGATATAAAAAACATCAATACCTTACTTCTTTGGGAATTCAGGAGCTCACTCTCAGAACTTCTGGTGAAATATTGGCGGGCCGTTGTTTCAGTACTTTTAATTTTAATAGTTCCATGGAAATTGAAGCACCTTAATTCTATACTTAAATGATTTCTGCTTGTGTTGTAAGGAATATCTGGGGAAGTTTGCTGCAAAAAATACATAACACACTTATAGTGTCAGAACCCCACAGACACTTGCACACTAAAAGGGCCAAGTTCTCTGGCTTTTTACTTTTGTATATCACTCAGTAAAGATCCATACAGGCTGCACCAAAATTATCTGAGATAACACAAGAACCCAGGGTCTCCTTCTTTCAGCTAATTGCCCTGCCTACCAGTCTGTAGACTCATTAATTAGGTTATTATCTCTCATTCTCTCATTTTCTTTCTTCTTTTAGCATTCACCACGGGCTCATGATGCATAGAGAAAAGGAAAACTTTTGACTTGTAGCTTAATACAGCTCTGCAGGATGCGTGTGTGTTTTAGGAGTTGTTACTTGCTACGGCTGGAGATCACAGTGCTGAGGTTGTGGAAAATGGAACTCTCATGGAATTTGGTTGCCTCTTGGGTAATTTCAATTAGCAGAACAATTTAATTATCAAGGGACTAAATGTAACTTGAATCCTTAAACTCTTGTTTTTGAACCTCTGTTAATTTCACTAATTATAGTATCAGCTGTTTCTAGTAAACTCTGAAAATTATCCCAGACTAATACAAATTGTAACAAAAAAGTTTCTCCTAAATATTGTCTGGAGTTAGCAACGATATCAAAATTCGTGGTTTCTGAATTTTAATGGAAAGCTCCAATTTTTCAATAGAGAGTAACTTTTAAAATGTATTTTGCTTCTGTAATAATACTTTCCATTTTGTTCTTTCTTGCAGTTGCATGTTAATTTGCTTCTTCTCCCATTACCCTGCTGGCTTTCCATTCCTCCTTATGTGTTTCATTTTTATAAAACCCAGCTGTCTGGCAAGGTCCTTCAAACCCATATTCTTGTGCACCACTGAACTGACTTTGACAATAAATTGCTCATGGCTGGGCATGTATTCTGTGTGAACTAATGCATGAACTGCTCAGCTACTGAAGTTATTTTAAATTTTCTCACAATAATGAAGTAAACAACATGCAAACTTTTTTTTCATGTAACTCTGCATTCCCCATGAGGCATTTGGCTTTAGCCTCTGTTCTGCTGGCTGAATCTTCCATCATCTTTGTGTGCCTCTAGACTATAGGAACTTTTGCTTGGTCAGGGAAGACTGGGTTAGAGAACACGTAGACAATCTCAGCATCCACAGTTCCCTGGCCCCTGATGGAATGCATCCACAAGTGCTGAGAGTTGATGGACACCATAGCAAGACAGTTCATAATCATCTTGAAAGGCTGTGGCAAGCAGGAAAGGTACCTGAGGGCTGGAAGAAAGGAAATGTCACTCATGACTTCAAAAAAGGGCAAGAAGGAGGACCCAGGGAACTGCCAGCCAGTCAGCCTCACCTCAATCCCTGCAAAGGTGATGAAGCACCTTATTCTGGAGTTCCTTATTCTGAAGGCCATCTCTGTCTGCTTGGATGGCAAGAATGGGATCAGGGCAGTCAGCATAATTTCATTCAAAGTAAATCATGCCTGACCAACCTGGTTGCCTTCCATGATGAAAAAACTACCTGCATGGATGAGGGCAGAGCAGTGGATATTGTCTGCCTCGACTGCAGCAAGGCTTTCAACACTCTCACAACATCCTCACAGGCAAGCTCAGGCAGTGTGGGCAGCGAGAGGGACTGAGAACTGACTGCCCAGCAGACCCCAGAGCATGGCAATCAGTGGCACAGGGTCAATTGGAGCTAATTGCACAAGCTTTGGATCCTATTATCAACCTGTATCACCTTACTTAAGAACTACTTTTTTGGGAGCCAAAAGTTTACCTTTGGCTCCTTCCGTTATTGTATGTATAATATTTGTAAAACATGAACAACAAAAATAAAATTAATTCACTCCTAAACCAAACATTTACAGACAAACAGCTGATCTCAACTGATCATTGCTTTACTTTATACTAATAGTTAAATTATGATCTCATAGTCTGATTTATTGGTTCTTATAGACTGCTTCATTTTCAACTGCTGACTGGGAATTTCTTTTTATAATAGGCTTTTTGTTCATTATTGAGAAATTATGCGTTGCATGGGAATGGGTCAGGTTTTTTTTAAAAGTAATCTTTTAAGAGATGAGAAAGGATTTAGAAGTTGACTAAAGATCCTCTTTGACATAAAACAGATTTTGTTTTTTTATAGTTACACTAACTTTCTTCCTGTGATGCTCAGTAATTTTTGTTTCAAAGAATATAAAAGGTCAAACCAAAATCCTATGGCTTAAAATGAAATATTTAAAATTATGGAGTTGTAACATAACAAAGAGTTTATGAAAAAAAAATATAGGTTCCTGCATTTCATCCAAAGGACAAAAAGAAATCATAGCCTGACTAATGTTTCTTATTTGGAAAATCCATTTTTTCACCATGTTTTTTTAACTTTTGTATTCACGTTTATCCAAATCTATTAAGTTTGTCTTATTTTCAAATAAGAGAAAGAAAATGTCTTGAAAGAGCCTGGTAGCAAAAGTAATTTCATAACAAAATATACATTTTCCTTTTTCCCCTTAACCATATAACTACTAAATACCTTGCTTTGAAAAATTAAAAAAAGTTCTTCCATTTTGAGATACTGTCACATGCAGACAGGAAAATGCCTACAGATCACGAACATTACTCAGCCTCCTCTTTATTCTGGTCATTTCTGATTAGGAAATGCTTCACTTCTAATAACTAAGTAAAGCTAATATGCTCTGTTAATTAAGTAGATTTTATTGCATCCTAGTGGGAATGCTGTACTCTGGGTTATTGGTTTGCCTCTCACAGGAATCTCAGGTCACACAAGTGTGCTGGCCATCACACAATACACAACTCCAGCTCTGCTTTGGGGTACTGCAGCAGATTTGCAAGGTTGAGTACAAAATGAAGCAACAGAGTACCAAAGAGAAATCAAATCAAACCAAACTGTTTTACACTTGCAGTGACGTGAAGACAGGATTACTCTTGTTCTGTTCATGCTGAAAAGCAATTATTTTGTAACGATCACAAATTATCCTCATAATAATGCATCTTTGCTATGGTTTTAAATACTTCTAATTTATTACACATGTTTGGCATGTTATTGACAATCATTATGTTGGATAGTACTACTGACCATCCCTGTAGTTTTGTCAAATTAGAAACTGATTTATAACCTCAACAGTTACTCGATCACGCTGATGCCTTTATTGAGCAAACATATAAAAAGAAAAAAAAATATTTCCCTGAAACTATTAGAAAGGAATGAGTGTCCTTGAGGACAAGTAAACCTGAGCTACTGCTGGGATAAAGGGAAGGTGGGTCATCCTTACAGTACTAAGGTGTATCCCACAGGACAGCAGAGAATTGTGGTGTACAGGGATGTTTCCTGACCCAAGGAAACCTCTGAGTAAAGACAGATTCTTTAAGAGGGCCTGTAGGGATAGGACAAGGAAGAATTTTAAACTAGAAGAGAGTAGGTTCAGACCATATACAAGGAAGAGATTTTTTTACAAAGAGTGCATTACAAAACTGGAACAGGTTGCCCCGAGAGGGAGTAGATGACTCGTCCCTGGAAACTTTCAATGTGATGTTGGACAGGGCTCAAAGCAACCCTGTCTAGTTAACAATGTCCCTGCTCACTGCAGGGCTAGATGGCCTTTAAAGGTCCCTTCCAGCCCAAAACATGCTATGATTCTGTGATTCTATGTGTTTCACAGCCACAGTGATTGTCCCCTATCCCAGAGGGGTCCCTGCTTCTTTGCCTTGCCACAAGGTCAAACAGGACTCGCTGTTGAATGGATGACCCTGTACAGGCAATGAGGGCAGCAGCTGCAATGGACAGAGTGGTATTTGCAGGAGTGGCCTGCAGATCAGTTTTGATCTGCTACTGAAGCACAGGAGATGCTACCTGTTCCCTTTCTTAGCAATCAGTTTACTTAAAAGTGAACTAAAACCACCTTTTTAAGGGGAATTCTTATTTCACTGCCACAAGCATCTTGCTATGTAGCGAGAGTGAGTCATCCAGGGAGATCATGACAGGCAGAGGTAGGAGCAGGACAACAATTGAGATGACAAACTATGTACTGTGACACTCTGGAATGGCCGCTGAGTGGCTCTCTGAGGGAACTGACAGGCTTCGTGCTACTTTCAGCTCCCTTTGCCTCCTGTTCACAGATGGCAAGCTGACAAGAAGGGAAATAGCTGCACTTATCAATGCACTGAAAGATTTATATCAGGAGATGGGATGCCTCCACTGTGTGGGAAGTCATGGTGTGGAAGCACTAAGTAGTTTTAAGCAGCTGCAATTACATGATCTCAGCTAATTATTGCTGTTATAAATAAAACAGCTGAACAGTAATAAAAGACAAAGAGCTAGGCTCATGTCAAATGCTGCATGGGTGAACACAGAAGAAAAACCATTGTCACTGTCCTTCACAGTGTCTGGAAACAGTAATGTCCCCATATTGAGTGGGAATAATGAGTAGAAGTCAGCTCACAATGGAGAAGGGATCCTCCTCATGGTTGGTGGAACCATCATGGGGACAGATGTCTTGATCCTTCAGAGAATGCAGGCTTGACAAGGAGCTTAATTCTTGCTGAAGACAGACCTTGCTGAATTTCTTGGCTGTTTTCAGGTTTTGGAATCTTAGACAATCAATATGGGCCTTATGTTTTCCAAGTTCTTATTTGTGATGAAAATCTACTTCACTGAGATATCTGTTGATTTCAAGTGTCATCCTGACCTCAAAATAATTCCTCTCTTGCTCTGAACATCACTGTCCTGATCTCAGTTCCATCACTGAATTAGGTCATGAAAAGGATTCAAATCCAGATCCTTTTCATGCCTACAAGCACAATACATACATCAAAGCTATTCTTCAGAGACACAATAAAATAAAAATTTAGAAAAATTTATGAATAAAACTGCTTGTTCTTCAGACTCTACCCTGAAGTGTCAAATTTCCTGTCTATGCCAAAGATATCTCCAAACTACTTTTTTACCTAAACCTCAATGTCATATGGAGTGTTGTCATTTACTCAGAATAGATATTTGGTGTATGTCTAATATGAATGTCATAGAAAACGTACCTGGAAAAAAATATAGATAACGTAAGGATACTTTAGCTACTCCCTACACAACAGTACCTTTCAGGATCAGCAAGCCTGGCCCATTTGCCTGTTATCATCTGCTGCTGTTTTGCTGATGTGAAGATTTTCTCTTTTCTCAGCAACTTTCTCCAGGAAAATAGAGCAAGACTTCAGATGCACCTTGTGCTCGTACTCATCCTGCTTTCTTTCTTCACCTTTTTCACTGGCAGTAGGTACACCACAAGCAACAATAAGTCTTCTCTTGCACAAATTCAGAAGCAACACCACTCTGCAGAGACATTACAGCTGTATGAGGAGAGCAAATGATACATTTTACAGGCTGTTTGCATAGAAAGTGTGCAAAGTACAGACAAATTATTTAATAAAATAAATGCATAATGGCTGTAAAGCAGTTTCTGAAGATACTTAGAAGTGTGCTCTCTGAAAATGTTACTGTAATGCTAAGGGTGCTTGAAATAATACTTTTATAAAAATAGCAAAAGTGCTGTTTATAAATTGATTTGTAGAGTATTAGCTGTACTTTGTCATGCTATTGAAAGATGATCAGCTTTAAGGCAGAGATAAAAACCTCACTGATCTTTCAATGCTACATCACATTTACAGCTTAATTATTTAAATGAAGAAACTTTAAGTATTCCTCATATGAACTCTCATGTTGGAAATATGGGACAGTGACCTACTTATAATTCCCTTACCATAATTAATATTAGCGTAGCCCCAGTATTAAGATAGGGGTTCACTGATCAGAAGCCAATGTAGAAATTGTGCCCTACTAGTTCACAGATTCCTCCAGTTTAAGGATTTTGCTGTTGAGATGACACATGGAGAGGTGTCATGATACATGAAAGACATGACAGGTTTATAAAGTTGTGTAAAATGGCACAACAATGTTGGGAGGCAATAACTTCTTGTGTTTTTCCTTGTCTGGCTTTTGTCCTGTTGCTGTGATTCTTCTTTCCTCTTCTCCCTGTCCCTTCAGCAGGGAACTACCATTTGTCAGGCAATCATAGGATTTTTTGGATTGGAAGGGGCATTTAAAGGTCATCTATCCCACCTCCTGCAATGAGCAGGGACATCATCAACTGGATCTGTTTGATCAGAGCCCATAATGCAACATAACACTGAATATTTCCAGGGATGAGTCACCTATAATTCTGAGCAACCTGTTCCAGTCTTGCAACACCCTTATTTTAAAAAAATCCTTCCTTATATATAGCCTGAATCTATTTTGTTCTAGTTTAAAATCATTATTCCCTCTCCTATCCCTAAAGGGACTGTTAAAAAATCTGCCCCTCTATTTCTTCTAAGTTCCTTTAAGCTGCAGTAAGGTATTCCTGGGGCCTTCTCTTCTCCAGGCTGAACCTTAACTCTTTGTCTACCTTTCCTTAGAGGAGAGGTGTTCCATTCCTCTTGCATGTTTGCTTGCATGCATCTTGCCTCATCCCTGTCATGATTGGAGGGTATTGAGATGGAACTGAATGTCTACAAGAGAGTGAGACAGACCCTTGCTTTCAGCCATAACCCTACAAAGCCTTAAATATGCACCAAAGTATAAGAATATCACAGTGCATGGTGATACCAGAAGGTGTTTCCAGAGTTTATCTCCTTCAAAACTTCATATAAATCAGGAGGAAGGGCAAGAAACGGCTTTTATCTGCCATTAAAGAAAAATTAACACTTTCTCTTAGGAGAGTTTTCTCTATTGATGGTTGGCCAGGCTTTCATGCTTTGTAGCTTTAACTCCTGGATTGTTGCTTAGACCCATGCAAGAAGAAGGACAAACAGCATCAAATTCCAGTAGGGCTGAAAGCTTAATTAGTGTTGATAGAAATTATTATTCTGTGTGCTGGTAGTTTCATTCAGCCCCTTAAGCCTGAATGAAAACAAATTAAAATACAGCCCCCTAAACCAGTTTAGTCTGCTTACCCCGGCACTCAGCTGTGTGTCAGACTTTATCTACTGACTCCTATAACAAAATCAATACTTCAGTTAAATTAGTGGGAAAGTTCCATGTACTCATGGAAAGGTAAGATTTGCCCCTGGAATTTTCCAACCTAAGTGCTGGTTTCAAAGTCTGTTTAAAAACGTGCTGGTTTGTCATTTCTTCGGATGATTTAATGCCCAGAGAGACCATTCTTCAATGTCCATCTGATCTCCAAAGCCAAAATCCTGTAATTTCTTTCTGTAATACTTTTAAAGTTTTGGAACAGGTAACTGTTTTTAGGCTGACTTTACAAACTTCAGTGAATGCATCAGTTGTGGCTTGTTGCAAGAATTAACCAGTCATCTTTACAAACAGTTGTCCAGACGGAATGGAAACGTCTAGAGACATTTATCTTACTGAACTGGTGCTAGATGAAAAGGCTGATAGGTACGTGGTGTTTTCCTGGATCCAACCTATTACCAGTGTGTTTGGCTGAGCAAGTTAACTACAGCATTCTCAGATGTGATGAGAACCTCTCGGCTTTGCCACTGCTAGTTAGCTTCATTCCAGCATCAACAGTGATTTTGTTAGCAGAGGACTTCTCAAAAGCTTTGCCAAATATCTTGCTTTGGATGCCTAAACTTTAGAGGCAGTTTAATTTAAATAAAAGTTGACGTAATAAGTGGAAAAAAAAAAAATCAAATACGCAAGTGATATATGAAAATAATATGGCAGAAAATCAAACTGTACTCTCCTCTCTTTGCCTTTATATTGATTTCAAGGGAAAGCAGCAGTGTGTTTTTCTGGCTTTCTTGCTCATAACTTCTCAATTTTATTCAATGATTATAAACTTGTTCCATTGTAGAGTTATTTTATGTATGGAAAATTTAAACACATACAGATTTGTCCCAACACTTAACTTTTATTTAAGAACACACATTTCTGTGCTAATACATCCAAAGTATCTTTGCCAATCACTAGCTCTGATGCACAAAAGAGCACATGCTCTGTACCTATCGTGCCTACATCAAAGAAAATATTTACATGGCATCACATAAAAACCTAAATGACTCACCAGCAAATGTCCCAGCCTTGTGTCAATTTGCAATCAGTGGTTGCACTGATCCTGAAAAATAGGAGGGACGAGAGATTGCTTATGTCCTTGCTGATAGGAAGAAGGAGAGCATTCAAAGGACTCACATGGAAAGGAACATGTTCAATCACCCTCAGTTCTCTAAAGAAGTGGAACTGAACCCAGAAATTTGGGGTTGAGCAAAGGAGTTGAGACTGAAGTAGAAGGCCATGGGAAAACCCACCTGGTCATGGAGAGAAAAAGGCTTACTCCCAGCATCCCCTGCAATCTCTATGCAAATGTTACTGGAAAGTTCTCTTCTCCTTGTTCCGTCATTAGTTAAAAATCCTCTGCAGCATTTTCCGTATTCCTAATCTCTTGTTCCTATTGGACCCTCACCCTTTGACTCCACCTCTATCCTACATTATATAAATTGTGTTCAGCCTGTTCCTTGGCTCTTTTGGTGAATCTCTCATACTGTGAATGCCTTTGCCCACTTGTTGTTTTCATATTAATAAACCTCTTTTATTTTTGGGTCACCAAACTGTGCCCATCCCTCATTTTTACCACACCAAACTGTGCCCATCCCTCATTTTTACCACCGCGACCGGCATTTCTTCGCCAATCTCCTGAGGTGGTCTACAGGTCTGTCCATCCAGACCCCGTGCAGACACACAGAAATACATACAAAATTATGCTCCTTCTCGTCTATCTAGTTGCTTCATCTCTGAATTCCTTGTTGGACCATTTACTATAGTGATAGGCAGCTTTAATTAAGATATAGATGTTCAAAATTACTGCATTCAAAAGTTCCTCTCCTAGGAATCCACATAACCCACTGAACAAGTTCTTTGTCACTAATGTTTTATCCCATGCATTCACTAACCGGCTGATGAAGCGTTCTTTAAATTGTACAGGTTTATTCCAACCGTGATTGCTTGAAATCTGGAGCAACATGGATTTATGTCACACTTTTTATTTGAAACATCTTTGCCTTATCACCTGGGATATGCATTTGGGCATTTTTCATAGAAGGCTGTGTTGCAGCTGAAGCCTTTTTCATAGTTAATCTCTGGGGAATACTAATGAGATTTTAAACAAGGAGCTTAATCCATGCTAATTCAGCATGGTGTTTGCCATGATCTTGTGATAGGTCTGTGTAACAGACTTACAGCTAATCTATAACTACTTGTCCCAGTCTTGAATGTAGATGTTGCCTCTTGCTAGAAAGGAAGAATTTTTTCTGATGAATTCTCCTGTCTACGCAAGAAAAGTTTTAAGATGCTTTCTACTGAACTTCAGTCACTGTTTTAATTTATTAATGTACATATCAAAGTCTGTGTCAAAAAGATTCAGACAGCATGGAACTCCATTGTCCTGGCATGGTTTGAATGTGAAGGTAGACAGGACGTACACTTGTATGTATAATGTATGTTTTTGGAAGATCAGTCTACAAAAATATCTACAAAAAATCCATGCCTGAGGAGAGAGATGAATTTAAATGCTTGATGTGGTAACTAGAAATATCTGTGAGTAAGGTTAAATGATGGACAACACTCCTGGGGAAACAAGGCTGAGGGACCAGAACACAAACTCCTAAATTGCAATGAGACCTGCAGTGCTAAATCGCAAAAGATCAATATGTTTGCACAATTACAGATGGCTGCTTTTCAGTATCTTTTTCCAACTTTTTACAGGCAATTATAAAGTTTCTTGAACGTGGAGATTAAGTGTGATGATCATCTTCTAGTAATCAATTTGCTTTTAATATCTGAACAGGATTTACAGACTGAAAGTAATCTGAGCATTTTAAAGCTTTTCCCTTGGAACATGCTGTCATTACATTCATTAAAATATCTCCTGTGGAGTCGGCTTTTATCAAGTAAATTATAGGGCTTATCATCCATTTGGCATTTTACAACTTTTGATCATACATTTCTCCATGTCAGAAAAAAATTTATAGGTATTATATAATATTGTGGTTCACCAATCTGCTGTTTGATAAAATAGATTGAGTGTAGCACCAAAGTAAAATAAATTGTGCTCAAATTAAAGAAAATATAGATGTGGATTTTAAAAATTCCATAGTGATTCTAGAAAACAGTACACACTGTTTCTTGTTGCTCAATACCAACGAAATAAAGGTTTGGGAAGAGCTTGCGTAGGTGTGTGATGAGAAAAACTACTAGAGATTTTGCTCATCTTTGAAATTCTTCAATGCTTATGATAAATTGAACACAAAGTGATGTTCTCCACCCTTTTCTGAAATCTAGTTAAATCATTGTAGCTGAGTTCACAAACTTGTCTCAATAATCTTTCACTCTTTTCCCTTCAGATTATTTTATCCAGCCATCGACTGATGGCTTTGTGATATTTGACCTTATATGAAAATATGTAGGAATGCCTTCCCTTTGATATCTTAAAAGTCAGACAGAATCCTGAATATTTCCTTATAAATTTTTCCATGGTCACATTTAGATTTCTCAATACTACATCCTATTAAAGCCTAAGAATATAGGATATAATATACCACTCACACCTGAGTAGCAGTTTGTATTTGTAGATGAATAAAATGTAAGATTTGGCCTCTGCACTATAAGGATAAATTCTTATATTTGTGTATTTTGCTACATGAATGTATACATTCACTATTTACAAGAGTCAGGATTACAACTGAGAATGATTTCTTGTTATGTGACCAAAACACATTGTGTACAGGTGAAGCATAAGCATCCTGAAGCACATAACCTCTGGCAATTCTATTTCATAAATAAGCATTTAATAGAGAGTGAGTGAAAATGGGTGTTCCACTATGATGTGAAGCCTAACCTTGCAACCCTGACTTCTGGATACAGTGAAACAGGAATTGTAGTGTCTTTCCATTTCTCCCTATCAGGTTGCCAAGAGATGGAGTATTGTCATTAAAACATATTTGAAGTTAGCTGCAGGTTTATGTGAAACTGAAAACCAGTGTTCTGGGAGAATGCAGCACAGAGATGTTATTTTCTACCTTTCTTCTTTGGCTTTTCTCAGACAACATTAGGACAACTGTAACACTACTCTTTCCCCCATAGCTGGTCTACCCCCACCAGGAATAGGAAATATTTTAATATTAAACTCCAATTTAATTTTACATCACCAAGGGAGATGTACAAGGCAGATGAAGACAAGGCAGCTGTAGAAACATCAAAATAACTCCAAAGAATATGGATCCTGTTTTCATGCAAATGTTTCTAGTAATAATGAATGAAGAAAATCAAAATTTATATAAAGGGTCGCTAAATAGAATGTTTTTCTTCCTTGAGATGCCAGCAACTCTTCAGTGCTTTAGTGCCTCCAAGTTTGGGGATCTGAATATTACATATATCCATATGTATTTATAATATCCATTACACAGGAATTTATCCTTCTGACTGCAGTGTGTTTTTGTACAATTTGCTGAGACAGGCACAAAAAATGCTTGAAAGCTACAATGCTTTGAGGACTCAATAATTTACCATTAAGTCTAGGATTAACCAAAATATCATAAAGTGGCATGATAAGATACTCTGAGGGATTGCAAAGGTGTTTGAAGAGGTAATTTTTAAACAACTTTGACAATCTTCTGGACCAGTTCTGCTATCCTTAGTAGTGACAAGTAGTATTTGATTTTGCTAATAGCCCTCATCCTGACAAGTGGAGCTCTTTGCAAATTAAGGTATGACTCAGTATCAGCCAGTGTGGCAAAACTGTATTCAGGCTTTGCAGTGTTTGTATGTTTGTATGCCTATCTGTATTTACATGGGGAAATAGTTTGCTGCTGCTGATTTAATTTCAAAAAAATAAAATATCAATGTATATTTCTGAATTTATTTTTCAAGAACCTGCTTTTCCCACTGAGATTTCTCTGTATCATGAGCAAAAGGATTGCAGTCTGACTAGATATCCATGTGATTTTCCCCAGTTTAGCATTTAAGGACTCAATAAGTATAAATTTCTTGGGAAGAAAGGAGTAATGTGATAGCCACGTGATAGCCAAGGAGCTGAGGAACATACTAGATGAAAGATTTGGAGAATAAAAGAAGTTAAGGGGTGAAGCTACTGCCCTAGAATCCAAGTGGAAGCAATTTTCTTTTCAGCTAGAGTAAGCTTTTATTATCTTTCCCTGTATTAAGGAGGACTTCAGTATTTTTCTGGTAGTTACAGCTTTGCTGTGCAATCCATGAATTTATAAATTACCTTGATTTCTCTTTTGTAGTTTATTCTCAAAACTAATGATGATAATCTAATGCTCTCCATTGAACTTTCACTCTAGGCCATCTAATCTGGCAGATTTTCTTAATAAATATGTTTATACATAGCTGTTTGATCAAATGGTGCTTTTGAAGAGATGGGAAAGATTTTTAAGTGTGAAAGGAGATAAAGTGAGTAAAGAAGGGTCACACTTAAAGAAGGTGCACAAGTGTGTTACTTTGACTATTTTTATTAATGTGTTTGACTTTTCACTTGGAAGACCACTTGAATACAATGCAGTATGTCATGAAGAAAAATGATGCCTTAAAAAAATATATATAGATACATGAAAATATGGGAAAAAAATTAAAGATTGCATTTCTTAGACAACCTTACATTGTCTAAGTCAATTTCAATAAATACTAGTGTGAAATGCATGTCACATAGTTCTGCTAAACACAAACAGGTGATTATTAATTCTGCCATTCACATTCTGGAGGACTGCAAACAGCCTCTTCAGAGTCTGCAGGTCTTCTTGAAATCTGTCTGCAGACATCTGGATACTTAAAAATTATCAAAACTATATTACACGCTTGTTTAGTCACTCCCAAAATATTCTCTCTGTGCTGTACATGCCTCAGATCCTTTTCCTTCATCAAACACCTTAGACTCTTAGAAGCAGTAACTAAGTTCAAATTGCTGCTTGGACTGCTTATGAAAAACACTTGAGTCATCCTGTCAGGAGGCAGGGCCAGCACAGCACGATTTCACATCTTCCCAGTGGCTCTGCAAAGAGGACAGTCTGCAGGTTGTTTACAAACCAGTGTTTATCAGACAGATCAGACCACTGCACAACCCCAGGCAAGTCCTGATTTGTCTCTAAATAATTTACCCTGAAAATAGATGCTAAGCTTAATGAATTAGAAAGAGAATGGATTCCAACCTAAGCAAGATAGCGTGGCTAATTTCACTCTCAATGTTTTGACAGATGCTATTGTGAAGTATCACTGAGGTTTTCTCTGGGCTAATACATACCCACTGGAGGGATGTCATGTAGATAATTCAAATTGCCTCCTTTTATTGCAGAGTGCCTTGAACAGGGCTTACTAACATTGCCCTGCCAGACATTTAATCAACATGTGCTTACCAGAGTTAGGTGTTTAAAATGGTCAGTCCTGAAAAGGCATAATTATCCTGCTGAGCCATAAGCATGTCATGATGGCACACACCCTCACTCTTCTGGGTAGAGAAATGAGACCTCCAAAGGATCTTTAAGCATCATTAAGTCCAATTACATTCCTAATAGCACAGACTGTTAAAAGAGTCTCTTATTAAGCTTTTCCCTTTTTACTCATCCACACAAGGATGTGTTATGTTTTCCAGGTCCAAAACAGGTTATTTTTATATATGGGTGGAGAAGTAAAGAGTTTTTTGCATAATACATGGTTATATCATTTTATTAATTATTAAAATGCATTAATACTTAAAATGGCATTTACATTAGTAAGCAAGTTGAATAATTTAAAAAATTTAAACTTAGACTCTTAGAAGCAGTAACTTTGACTATAAGTTATATGATAAACATTTTAATTTTTTATTTATGAAGTGGTGGCAATTAAAATTAGCAAATTTTAGTGGCAAGGTGTAAGATGGCCTACAGTAATTTTTTTTCTAAGTAAATTTGAATGTGATGACAGCTTTTGTAAAGTAGTAAAATTGCATTTAGGTGCCGTTGTCATTAATGACCCAGAGAGATGTAGATTGAATTTTTATCAGTGGCAGACTCAAGTTTGAATTCCTTCCATAACCAGAGAGTATAGATGATAATAGTACTGTAAGCAGGCCCTTACATTTGTAACATATTTTCTATATGGCACAGAGTGATAAAGAAGTTGCACAACTGCCTTGATATGGATTCAAAACCACACTGAGTTGCTTTTGCAAATTTCATCTGGCTGTATTCTTGGACTTCAGAGAAAGTCCAAGATGGGATGAATAAGTATGGGAAGAAGAGCAAGAAATGATTCAAAGGCCTGAGGAGAAGAGACTATATTGAACATTTTTCCTTCAGCAATAGAGCAGAAACTTGTATAGGACACTTCTGACTGGTACATTTGGTGTGTTTAATGGAATTTGTATCAATACTCCTCTCTCTCTCTCTCTCTTAGATTGAGAGTCCTCACTTTAATTCCTTATGCTTGGGAGTCAGCAGGATTTTTGCCAGTATCACTGCAGTGACCTGACAGGTGAAGATTTCCTGTGCTCTATGACATTAAGGGGGGAACTGATGTTGCTCTGAACATGATGGCTTCAAACTGTGGATGTTTGCTAAGAATCTGAAAGACTTATCTACTGGCTTTTTGTCTGTCACTCTGGCTGACAAACAAGTTCCAGGCCAACAACCTGATACTTACTTCAAATTTCATGTCAAGTGCCATATGTCACCTTCAGTGGAATCCACTCTAGTGGTTCTCATGGTATTGATAATGTTTTTTTCTGCCCCTCTGCACCACTTCAGTGAGACCCCACCTGCAGGGCTGCATCCAGCCCTGGGGTCCCCAGCACAGAAAGGACATGGACCTGTCAGAGCAAGTCCATAGGAGAGCCACCAACGTTATTTGAGGAATGGAACACCTCTCCCACAAGGAAAGGCTGAGAGACTTGAGTTTGTTGATTCTGGAGAAGAGAAGGCTTTGGGGTGACCGAATTGTGACCTTCCAGTATATCAGGGAGCCTGCAAGGAAGAAGGAGAAGGAATTGTTACAAGGGCATGCAGTGATAAGACAAGGGGGGATGGCATCAGAGTGACAGAGAGTAAGTTCAGGTTAGATATTAGGAAAAAATTCTTTGCTGTGAGGATGGTGAACCACTGGAAAAAGTTACCCAGAAAATCTGTTGATATGTTGAAAATCCATGATGACATTGAAAATCCCTGGAAATGTTTAAGGCCAGGCTAGGTAGAATCCTGAGCAACCTGGTCTAGTGAGAGATGTTCCTACCCATGGCAGGGGATGGAACTGGATGATCTTTAAGGTAATTTCCAACCCAGGCCATTCTATGATTCTGTGGTTCTATACTTGCATCCCAATGGGAACTCAGACTGATCGGAATCTGAGAGAGGTTCTACTCACCTCATTTCTTCCAAACCAAACAGGAAACTCAATTCCACTTGGAGCTGGGCTCCTCTGGGACATGGAGCCACACCCTGGTAGCACAGCTCTGACAAAAGAGGGCTCCACTGTTGCTTTCAGCCTTCAGTTTGCATTTTTTTATCTTGGAGTTAATGTGAGATAGACTGAAATTCCCAGTAATTAAAGGCATTCCTGAACACACAAGGCTATCCTCATAAGGGAGTGAGGCAACCTCGTGAGGCAAATTTAATTATTGTCACCATTCCTAGGAGGCAGGATGCTTTAATGAGACAGGGATAAAAGTACTGTACAATATTCTCTCAGAAGAAAAAAAGTAATGCACAGTTTATGGCTTTTCAAAGATGACATATTACCTGGATGATCCTTCAAGAATATTAAAAGATTATGTGCAGAATTATGAGTTTTCAGGTTCTTTTGGCTTCACATTATCAAAGACACATCAATTGCATGACAGCCAGGGTGAAAATTACTCTTTTATTGCTGCTTTTAAATCTCTCATCTTTCTCACAGAGAGACTTGATCATTTGAGGCCAGCTGTATTCAGTATGTTTGAAAAATGTGTTCCTTTACATGTAATAATGAAGGCCACAAGATCACACTGATTGTGTTTAACTGTCCTTGTGTACATATTAAAATCCAACAAATATTTCTATTTATTAAAAGAGACAGAATTCTTAAAGTATGTGTGCACAGTAAGATGCAATCAGATACAAGCTACAATTAACAAAGCAAAAAAGAGGGAATTATTAAAGTTGTTTAGGAGACATGTCTGGAAATCTGTCATGTAAATGAAAAATGAAAGGAAAAACAACTTGCATAAAGGGTAGGGGAACAACCTCTTTGTATTGGATGAAGCAGAGTAGAAACAAATGCAGGTGAAAGAATAATAGACATTATTTTTGTCTAAGAAGGGACATAACTTTGAGTGTGAATTTTTACATGTTTCTGATTTCTTCAGTACAGTCATACCAAGGTAGTCAAAGTAAGCTCCAGAAGGTGCTCCCTCAGGGGGAGAATAAGGTGATAACTTTGAGGAAAACTTCAGACATGTAAAGGATTACTTTGCAGCTGGATACCTCAGCTTGTTATCTAACCCAAATGTGAGCAGCATTTCAGAAAGGACAGTAATGACCAACAGGGCGGTCACCACTGGGATTGTGTGAGTAACAGCATTAGCAGATTTTTGTTTTGTGCTTGCAATATTTGAGGCTCAGGCAGCTTTGCAATTGGGGAAGAAATACCTATTAGAGAGTTCAAAGAAAGTTATTTTATATTTCTCAGAGGTGATATCAAATAGTTTCTGACTATGGCCTTGAGCCATTCTTTGTGTGATTTTCCCTAAAAGGACCCTTAGACATTTTGAACGTAGCATTGGTTACTACTGTCAAGACTTGCCTGAGGAGCTCTACCCAAAATAAAATGTTACCTCACAGCAGATACGGACAAATTAGTGTTCAGAAAATGCTTGCAGTGCTCTGTATGAGAAGACTGGTGTGAGCCTGAAGTATTATTGATATTCTCTCTACAGACAGGGCTTTGCACTCTTGACAGTTATTGATTATTGATGTCTGGTCTGGCTCTTCCAGTTTTGCATTTTTGACTCTCTTCATAACATCCTATTTAGAATACCATTACCCAGACTCTAAATGACTGATCATTTACATGCATTACAAAGCACAGGCTTTGTTCCCTACCTGGGAACACAGTTCATATCATTTTATACATTCTGTAATACATCAGCACTATATTACACCATCTTTTGTTTAAAGAAATTGGCCCTTGGATCATCCAGGAACAAAGCTGGCATCTGGAATTTATCTTCTGTGAGCCTTCTTAAGAGTGGGGAGAAAATGGCAGAAACATATATAGAAGGCTAAGTGGGAGAAGAAACAGCATGAACAAGTGAAGTCAACAACTCTGTTTTTTCTCCCACTGAACAGTCCTAAATAGATGTTTTCAAAAGCACTTTCACTTATGAACAAAATCCTTTGCCCATTAGAGCAGTCTTCCCACTAACATATAATGCCTGAGCACACACTGCTTGCAGCTCCGTGTTACTTGTTTGCTGTTACTTATATAATGACCATGTTTGCTGAAGTTTTAACATATTTCTCAAGTGACATCTTTTATAGTGGACGTTGGACTCCATTAAAGTCCTACCAAAATCAGCAGGTATTGGTGGAGTAAAGATACCTTAAGCATATGTATATTTTCTTAGAATGTGAATTAAACCATTGATCTTAAAGGGATCAAAAATGGTGGAGAAAGTTTTCTAGCTGATAAGTAGGTTACAGAGAAAGGGCTAATTTTAGGGTTAGTTCAGAAAAACAAGCAATTCTGGGGTATGGGTATGACAAACTCTAATTAGCATCTGTAAGGAATTAGAGGAGATTTGTAGAATAACAGTTCATGCACTGCTCATACTTTAAATAGCAATTTGGTCTGAGTGTAATTATAAATAAGCTTTTGCTTCTCATTAATTTTCTACTTGATTACTTAAGCTATTGTTCAAGTGCAGAGCAGAAAGGAAGCATTAGAAGCTGTTTACACCCTGCAAATGATAGCAGGAATTATAAAGGAAATGTACAGTAATGAATAAAAGGACATCGATCCATGTGTAAAAATGTTGTGCCCGAGTGAGATTAAATTGTACTGATTATTTTAATGCATCACCAGGAATAAATAAGTAAACCACTGAGCAGGGTGGCACAGTTTCTTATTGATGTTTTTGCAAGTTTTTTTTTTTTCTGTCTGCCTTGTCTTTTTCATCTATAATACTTGCTAAAATGCCTTTTTTGCAAATCCGTCCTTTAGCACTGGTAATAACAAATTATGTAAAATTGCTAAATATATAATTATTAAACTACTTATGTGAAAGTATTTAAACATACTTTAAATCCAAAGAAGATTTTTTTCCTAGCAAACTTTAAAGACAAACACTTGAAACAGCTCATGAATAAAAAGATTTCTCATCAGCCCTTACTCATGCCTCAGTATATGGAGGAGGACCAAAGTGTTTATTCTACATCTTTTGTCAGCCGTAAATTCTCACCCAAAGTAGCAAAGACTCTCACTAAACCCCATTAACATATTAATTTGCAAAACTCTTGTGTTGCAAATGAAGAAAAATTCTTGTGGTATAATGCTTGCAGGACCAAAGTTGCCAAACCCCATATTTTGAATGATAGGACATCCAACAACTTCCCTGGGCAACCTCTAACAGTGTCTCACCAGCGTCTTGTAAAGAATTTCCATGTCATAGCTAATGTAAACCTGCCCTCTTTCAGTTTAAATGCATTCCTCCTTGTTCTGTCACTACAGAACCTGGTAAATGTCTCTATTTCTTAGAAGCTCTCTTTAAGTATTGGAAGGGCACAATAAGGAGTCCCCAGAGCCTTCTCTTCTGCAGACTGAGCAACCCCTACTCTCTCAGCCTTTCTTCATAGACTTACTGGTTTTCACTTCAGGTCTGATGTTTTCTAGAGATTTCTGGGTTGTATGATTTTTTTGATGGCCAGGTGGAGGCTTTGAAAATCAGAGGGTTTTTAAGGAAATATAAGGGTTTTGTTGCCAAAATTATAAGGACATTCCATTCTGAAATATTGTGGCCATTAACTGCTACCCAGGATCTACAGATAGAATATATTTCCATCTCATGCTTATCAAAAGCTATGGATAATGCCTGTGAAATATGCCTAAATCAACTAAGGAACTGAATCCAGTCATGACTCATGTTAGCATCACTGGCACGACGGTTCTCAGGGTTGAATATTGTCAAACCTAGAATTTTAAAACAGCTAAAAAAATGATTGAATACAAAGCCATATCCTCTTCGGGATAAAATGTATGAGTGCATTTTAGCATGTAAGACTTTTTAAGTTGTTATTTATTTTTAACTCAGCACAAAATCCTGACAGCCCACCTCTTTCATGGAGCATATCTCCAGTTATATCTCAGAGATAAGTGAACTTGAGGTGCAGCAACTGTCTGCAATGCCTGATAAGGAGGTCAATGCCACTGCTGGAGGAGTCATCTCTCATGGTGTTCTGGGACAGAAAGAAGATGTGTTATCTGTTCCACTGATGTAGACTTGCATGAATGGAAATTATTTCTTTCTCTTGGACCAAGGGGCAAGTGAGCACTGACTTAACCCAGTCTTGAAATAATTTACAGCTCAAAGGAAAAATGAGAGAAAATGAGAAGGGCTTGATTTATATACTCTGTGTGCTGTTTGCAGAGAAGGGCAAGAGCAGTCAGACCCACACCCTAACTGTGTTTGCATGAGTACTGATTTGACTGGCCTGTCAGGAAAAATGAAGGTTCTGACAAATTGTTTTTGGCTATATACTGCACATTGAAATACCATTCATTACACTACAGACTAAAATACTATGCTCAATATATCTTATGCAGTATGTTCTTTGAGATTAGAACAATGGGTCTTGAATATCTTAAAACAACTTAATATCCCTGAAGTGGGGTTTAACAAAGGTTTCAAACTCACCCCTAATTACAGGACTTCTAATTCAGCTTTCAAAGTTAAGATGGTGTAATTTTTTTGAGTTCGTGAAGTTCCAGAATCTGAAGTCAAATTAACTATTTTTGAGACATATTAATACCTAAATGCCAATCTTATTTTTGGAAAAGCAACTTCTGCTCATATTGGCACTTTGGTCCTTGGACACAATAGGTGACTGGGATGCAAAGTGAACAATTTCTTCCTCCATGCATAGCGTGTTCTGCACAGTGCATTATCTGGAAACATCCGTTTGAATTATTACTCTTATGTTTTTTTTTGTCTAGTCATTTGCTCCCCTGGATTTTAAGCAGGTGCAATGTATAATTACAAACAGAAGAAAAAATTGCTTAAAATGTGCTAAGTAACTTTGAATTCTTCCTGCTTATAAGAGAAGCTGGTGAAATATCAAATTAGTTGTACCAGAAAAAATGCAGTTGTCTATATGCACAAATTATCTTGGGGGGAAAAAAATGGAGGGGTTTAATTACAGCAAAATTATAGCAAGCTGAAATGTCACTGCAAACAGAATGTCTAAGGGCTGCACTGGGAAACATCAATATTTAAAGATATTCTTCAGGACATTTCCAGCAGCTCAATATGGAACATCTTTGTCTACTTAACACATAAATATTATAAGATGTTGATATTTTGCACACATAGAAAAACACCTTAATTCACCACAGGGAAATCAGGTGTAAATGTCTTTCTATGCACACCACACTGCCAAACTGTTTGAATTTTAGGAGATATTTCAGGCATAGAAAAACTCATCGTTGTATTTAAGAGCATTTCCTGTTCTAATGTAGCTTTGACTTCTAACAAAATCACTTTGGAAAGTCAGCAGCTGTAATTCCATAGCAAAATTAACAAACCTAATACCATGAAATGAAATAAAATTAAATCGGAAAAAAAAACAGCCTTTCAAACAATGAGGTCCAGCCATTTTATTTCTTTGACTATTTATTCATTTATTTTCAAGAATAATGATTGACTTTGCTGGGGCGAAGAGTTTGTGGCAACCTAGGACACAAAACATCAGTCCCAAAGCTTCTTTGTACCCTAAATTGCCATTCATCCTTCTCTGTTACCCAGGAGCAAAGGGATGGCTGTGCCATCTATTTGACAATCTGGTTCAGTGTGCTTACTCCATGGATTACTTCCTTTCAGTTTCTCTATGACATTAATACAAATGATTGAGGTAGCCTTGGCCAACGAATGGTTTAGGTAATATCTGGATATCTCATCCAGTTGTTTGAAGTTTTGGGGTTTTTTTGTTTTGGTTTGGTTTTTTTGGTGTTGTTTTTTTGTTTCTTTGTTTGTCTTTAATGTGGTTTTCATGACCTGAAATTTCAGAATTAAACCCAAGGTCTGTTCTTTTCACTTGTTTACACCATTTATACTCTGTGGGGGCTGTCTTCCACAGCTGGAAGTGTCCTGAGCTTGGTCAGAGTAAGCCCCTAAAATTGCAGTTTCCATTTGATCGGCATCAACAAAGAAATCGCTGCAAGTAGTGGGTCAGGTTATCAATATTTAGTTCAATGGAATGCCTGGAGGATTTCCTCAGGGCAGAAATAGCGTTCAGCAGATTTAGTGGAATTTCCCTGGGATACGGGTGGATATTTGACATCTCCCTGCAGGTAATGGAACTAATCTCAACAAGATGTTTACCAACAGTTGTCCAGGTAATTGCTTCTGCTCGGGATAGAAGTTCAGAAGAAATAAATTTTACTCCTCTTTCAAAAAAAAAACAAACAAAAAACTCCTTTAAATTTATCTGTTCATTTTTGAGCCTGCTTTCTCTATTTTATCAACTGAAAGACAAGTGTCTGCATCACTTTTATTGCATTCAAATCGACTTTTATGGGATGTGCCACTGATAGGCTCTATAAATAATTAACCAATGCTGTGCCATCACACGTTAGGGTGGAGGCTCATTCTTGGCAACTCAGGAGAAATGGCAAAGCTATGAAAAGAGATGCACACAACTGCTTGAAAATACTGCAGAAAGTAAGATTAAGCTTGTATCTCAGTAGGAAAATTCAGTCTAGGTTAAGATCTTTTTTTGGTATCAGTTCAGTTATGTCAGTGTCACTCTAAGTAAGAAAAAAATAAACGTGGTCACTGTCATGTGTGACAGTTGTGAATTCCATCTTAAGACAGCAGAAATATAAAGAATTACCAAACTATCCACTGAGATCAGTGGAGCTTTTCTGGACAGTCTAGCCAGAGAGTCTTACCTCATTTGAAGTTCTGCTGGTTAGCAGCAGTGGAAATGGGGCTTGAAAAGACCAGAAATATCAAGACTTTGCTATTTTACAGATGTCATTGCACTTCTTTCTCAGGTATTTAACATATTTTGAAAGCTTTACCCCAAAGAGGGAACAAAGACAAGCTTTCTTGTGGTCATGGATGTTATGAGACACCTTTCAGCAGCATAAATTGTGCATACTGGTTCTTTCATCCTTACTTGAATCTTCAAAATTTGCATTGAGTGGGTTCACCTCATGTGAAATTCCTAAAGGATGTTCTCATAAAACCTCATTCTTCTTTAATGGCCGGAATTTAACTCACCAGAGATCACCAAAGGATGCAATTTTGAACACTTGTATTTAGTTTCTGTTTAGTTGTAACAGAGCCAGTATTGTTGACATTGTTTGTAATATGGTGTGGACACTAATTTGATTTAATACCACCAACCTCAATTAGAAGCAATTAATTCTCACTATTATTTGTGTAATGGAACCATATGAGTGCAATGAGAATATACTGAGAAGCTCTGGAAACCTGGGTAGCCATTATCAGTAAAATGCAGTTTAGTGTGGTAGTAACCATCTGGATTTCCCCAGTTACCCCTGTATGGCTTGCTTTAAGTGTTCTGGAAAGACTAATATCCTTGATTAGTTTGGAAGCACAGATAATTAATTACGCTCCATCAGCCAGAAAATATTTAAAAGCTTTTAATAGCTCTCATAAAAAGAAGAATAAATTTAGAGGCCAGCATGAAAATATTGACTATGTGACCAGCATACTCCTAAAAGTGGAGTTTTCAGAATTATATATTGTCAGGGAATATTAACAACAACTGGACTAAGTTTCCTTTTCATGGAATGCATAGTGTATTGCATGAAAAGTGCCACTGATCATGCTTGAATGTTACAAGGTGAAGCTGCTTTCCATGAAAATTGCCAAGACACCTCACAGATATTAAAAAGAGTTATCTAAAAGGTTATTTACGTTTTTTTACACACATAATGAGTGTCTCTAATGTTTAATTTAATAGGATATTTTGTTCTACTTAATCTGGTATTTGCTCAGTCTTTTATTGTGGCCATGTTGCTTCTCCTTAAACTAGCCTAAAGTGCATTGAAGATAATAAATCTCAAAAAATTACCTTTTGGTTACACAAGGCAGGGATGGGTCAGAGACAGAGATGACAGACACACTTCTTCAAGCAACAACAGCGTGTTTTATTGTTCTGGTTCCTCCTTATATAGGAGATTCACAAGTCCCTGGTCTAGACAGATGATTGGTCTGGCTCCAACACCACCCAGCTCCCTGACCAGTGATGTCTGCAGCCCAGGGTGTAATATGATTGAGTGAAGTCTTTGTTTAGGTTTGAATGTATCCCATCTTTGTTCACCCAGGGGCCAGTTTATGGAACTGGGCTCGGTTCCTCATTTATTTCTGAGTTTATTGTCCAGTGTAAACCAGACTGTGACACCTTTTCCCCAGATTTCATGGATTTTCCTGGTGATGAGATGCAGAAAGGACTTGCTCCAGGTATTGAGAGCTGTTTGCAGGACAGATATACAGTAATGTCAGGCAGCCTTACGTGACCTTCCTGGTTCTTTATTTCCCAGAAGAAGCATGAAGGGAAAAATCAAAGAGGAGTGTGAGATGTTGTTGTGTAGTGTCACAGCACACACCCAGGTATAGCTGCACAAGACAAATTAAAAAATAACATAAACACAGCCTGACTGGCCTGGTTCGTTCTAGAAAAGAAACAGAACAAGTCCTTGGGCAAACCAGGATAGGATATAATTCCAACCCAAACAGAGACTTCACCCGATTACATGCCATCTCCAGCTGCAGACATCTCCTTGTTCAAAAAGCTGGGCAGTCCAAGATCCCAGACCAATCAACTATCCAGACCAGGGAGATTCCCATCCTCTATAATGAGAGCCTAGACAATAAAAAACACTGTTTTGTCCCAAGGATCTCAGAGTTTGTGTCGTTTCTGTCCCCTACCAACAATATCATTGTCACAGTGTAGGGAAAAATCAGGTAGGATTGGCTGCCCAAATTAATCTGTATGAGAATGAGGAAGGATTCTCCTGGTTGGTCAGTCCATGAGGATCTGAAATAGCTTTTAACAAAGGTCCTGAATTGGTAGGATCTCTGTTTGGAGATGGACATATGAAACTGCACAATTACGCCTTTTTTAGTGATCAACAGAAGGGAATTTTTAGAAACTGGACCAGTGAAGATGTTATATAATTTCCGTCAGCCTCCCTCTATATGGCTGCTGTGCCATCTCAATCTTTTTCCGTGTAGTTAACATGGATAAGTCCCTTTTTTGATCCTTTTTCATGCAATATATTGGAGAAGATGGGGACCTAGGGAATAGGGAAAAGTTGTTCTAAGGATGTTAAAGTTACAAAAAGGCGCACCATCGATGATCTGGATGAGGAGAACAAAATGTCCTCACATTTTTAGAAAGTTCTTTTCAGGTTTTGGCATGCCCATAGAAGTAGTTCTTCTCTATATGTTGTCAAAAAAATCTTAACTGCTTCCAGAATAGAGGCATCTCTACTGATGGTTTATGCTGCTGTACAAAATAGCCAAAGAACTGGCAGGAAACTCTAATGAAATGGCTCTGGGCAAACCCAAAAGGATCCAGGATATTTCAAAAGATAAGTGAAAGCAGGCCTCCCTTCATTAAATTCAGAGTGCCCCTGTGGTACCACTGAGGAATTCCTCATTTCTGAGTTGAGGAAAACTTTATTTCTTTTATATATGATTTGATCCCATCTTCCTAAGTGTAATCATAGGTCCTTGTCCTTAATGCTGAAAGAGGAGAGACTGGGTCAACCCACTTGTATGCTGTTAAATATTGTGCAGTGTGCTGGATACACAGAACAACAGAGTGGTTTAAATAAATTACAGCTCCAGGTTTATAAATGGATGAGTAAATTACCCCAGGGCTTCTTATGGGTTGCTTTTGTGTATTTTGCCATCAACATAGCTGTACCATTTTTCGAGACAAAAATATGGATGCACAATGGAGTTGCAGGGCAGTTTAAAGAAAGAACCAAAGCTGTATTTGTTACTCCTAGGTTTTTAGTCTCATGATTGTTCAGCTTTTAGACTACACTTATGTTCAGTCATGCTATAGGGTGCTGCCTACATAATGAAGTCTTCTTACATGAAAATCTGTGATTATGATGTCAAATTCATTGTTAACTGAGGAACTGAGATTGCTCCTGTTTACTTGAGTGGCATTATGTACAAGGGCAAAAATGCAGAATCCAGCAGCAAGCAGTGATATCATGGAGGAGAAGTAGGGGAGTAAGTGAAATTCCTTTGGTGTTTTCCTCACTAACTACAGCCAAAGGGGAAGTTAGTGAAGCTAACTATAGCCAAAGGAGAAGGAACAGAAAAGGAGTTGGTGTCATGAATTCTTATTATAAATTATTCTGTTTGTAAATTATGTGTTACAAATAGTAATGCAATTTATATAAAAAGCCCAAAAGAGGACATTTCCACTGCATAGTTAACCAAGTGCATAAACCCTTAACTCAGGACAGATATCCATTTCAGTAATGGGTAGTCACAAATCATTTTTCAAAGAAAACATTGTAACATCAGAGATCTTTTTTCCTGCTTTCTGCTAGTGAGTGCTACTCTGGGAATGGCAGGCAAACTGTCTTTCAAAGTCATTTTTATGTCAGCTATGAATGGGGCAAAACTGAGAAATTAATTAAAACTTGTTTTCAGCTGATCAGTCTTTTATTTATCATGTCCCCCTTTGGGATAAAAGACATGGAGTGAAATAGCAAAGAAGGGGGGTAATTTAAAAAGTCTAAGCAGAGAGTCTGCCCTGGCTTGTGGCATCTATCAGCCCTCATCTACTGGCCCCATCACTGGGACCACTCATAACCCAGCGATGCTGTAGGAACACAATTTTGTGTGCTTGTAATTAATTTATAGATGAAGAAGAAAACTTGTCCCTGCAGCTTAAAGTAAATGAAAATTAGTGTAGGGCTGATGTTCTAAGAGTTAATGAGAATGTTCTTCTGCATTGTACTTCGGATGTGAAGTTAAAGTGTGCAAGACCTTGTGTTATACTCTTAGGCCTGAGATTACCTGATGTCATAAAACATGATGACACAAATATTGCTCATTTATGTCACTATAAAGATAAGTTTATAGTAGTACGATCAGTACTACCATTTATGCTATCTAAGTTCAGCATTACTAATTGTATCACTATAAAGCTATTTTATAGTCATATAAACAGTACAGATAATGCTGTCAGGCATCAGCATTAATGTTTCAAATAAACCTGAAAACACTTTATCCAGATATCTTTTACGGTGCTAATATGCAAGCATCAGGGGCAAGCTCAGCATTGTAGTCTGTGATACTGTGACCAGTTAGAATCCAAGAATGAGACAAGGGAATGCCCTTGCACTTTTCTCTGCCTGAAATATTTATTGCCACATTTGGTTTTCATAAATGTCTGACTATTACATCTCCAACTGGGGATGTGCAGCAAATACATCTTTAAGTGCAGGTCACGCTCTGGGGACCTGAAAGCAGAAGTTCAGTTTCTGAAGGAGGGTTTGGTATAGTTCTGTGCTGGAAGAAATAGTTTAAGTTTAGACTGGAAAGTAATCTTTCTTACTAGAGAGTACATTGTTACTTTTGTTGCCTCTTGAGCACAGCAAAAATAAAAAAAATAAAAAACCCTCTCTGTAAGAATTAGTATTGGGTCTTGTTGCCAGATTCATGTCTCATCTATTTCTTCCACTGAGCTTCTTGAGTGGGAAAATACCTCAGATAAGTAAGAGAAAAATAAAGCAAAAAATTCTCATGTCTCATACACTTTTACTGTTAATTTGTAACTCTAGGTCATAAAGCTGAAAACATCCAAAAAAACATGATGGGTTTTATGTATCCAGCAGAAAAGGCAGTGACAGAATGCAGGGGTATACATGATTATTTTATAGTTTAAGGGCTATTAAGCTCAAAAATGGACGACACAGTTCGACATGCAATGTGATCTCATAAACTTTCTTTTTTCCTGCAGAATGTCAGGTTTAATGAGGTTACAGGAAAATGAGCAAGCAAGCAAGCAAACAAACACTAATACAAGGAAGTCTGCTACAGTTGTTGATCAACCTTTCAGGTTGCACAGAGACATTGGCTTGGTGCAGTGAGGATGGACTGACACCCATTTTATGATACTTCATTTCTGTTGGTTCTGGCTAACAGCAGGAAGAGCAAGTTGAAGCCAAGAGAAAAGTGCTCCAAGACACCAAAGCAGGTGGGGAAGCTCAGCAGAGGTCATTGTCTCTTGTCATGGACTGTGTGGAGAAGTTAAGAGTAGCATCTTGGATGAGATGCTTCATTTTTCACACGGCTAAAAAGAGGGAGAATAAATTTTCCCATGTATCAGAATGGTTTGAAAAGTTGCACAAATAGAACCTAGAAGGGACTTGCAGCACTGGTCCTCATTCAGTTCATCATAGTGGTGCCCACCAGCTGGGGATAAGGAGTTTCCCAGCACTCCCAGGACACATGGATAGCAAGGAAACAACCATTCCAACCCCAAATTTTTGTAGTGACAGTACAGACTTCATCCACTTCAGTAATGTAATTGAACTCTCACACTTTGCTTTAGAAGACTCTCAGAAATTCAAGTATTTCTGCAGATTTTCTTGTCTGCAGTTCTGTCGTGCTCTGCCAGGTCCTATTTGAAACTCTCTCCTATAAAAGCTTGTAAAGAGCTTTTCAAATGGATGGCTAAGAGCTGCTGCAAATAAAAAAAGAGATCTCTGCATTCAGTATCACCTCTGTTTGATATTTTTCATAAAAAGTGAGATGATAAAATGACTTTTTTAATTCTCTCCACTGTACTGATTTTATGTTCTACTTTATACCAGAGATGCTGGGTGGTGTTCAAATTAGAGAATTTAAAATTTTATAAAACAGGCCCTGTGTAAAAGCAAATTCAGTCAAACCTCCAAATGGTGAGGGCAGAAAGCTTAAGATCTCCAGACCTAAAATTTTGAAGCAGTGAAATGCAATGTACTAACCTCCCACTCTAATTTGAACCAAAAAGGGGAAATGTCCTACTTAGGTTGGCCTTTGGAATACATGGTCAAAATGTGATTCAGTTAAAACATTACACAGGTTGCAAGATGAAAGCAGGAAATCTTGCTCAAGTCCCTGAAGTGCTTCCACATGTGCAGCCCTGCTGAAAATTCAAGGTGTTTATTTCAACATTCTAAATAGGATGCTTCAGAGACACAGTAGTGTGCTCCTTCCAGGACTGTGACTCAAGGTCAAGAGAAAGTGAGGATCTGTAATGTCATTTGGGATTCCCTATGAAGCCAATTCTAAGGGGGATGCATTTTGTGATTATAAGCATGAAAGAGAAGCCTCTCATTGGAAAACAAGACTTTTAGTCTAGACTTATTTACCACATTTTTATATGGTATGATTTCTAAATTTGCTGAATATAAAAATGGAAAAAGCAATATCTTTTAATACTTCACATCAAGTCAATTTATTTTTTTATAAGTGACTTTCTTTAAAGTAAGACCTCACACAGAGAAGAAATTTTTGTAATCTCTTGATTTAAAAACAAGCTGACAGGCACAACATAAAACTTGCCTTATGGCTTTTATTTTTACTTTAGCCACCTTGATTATTCCTTCTAACCACGTAAAGTTAATTAAAAGAAGCTCTCTGTGTAGAATTCAGTCACTTACAAGATCATGAAGTACTTTCAGATTAAAGAGTTCACTTTCCTCTTCTGTAATGAGTAGGGATATATTAATATGACTTACCATTGTTGTGCCTTGACTCTGTATCAGTTTTCATATGGTTTGAATGAGCTCTACAGACTGAGACCTTCCCAAAGAAGATGAGGAGAGAATGCTAGTGAACAATCCCATACAATTAAAAGTTTTGTATCTAATTTAGAAAAAGAAAAAAAATATTTAAAAAAAAATATATATATACATAAAGAAAATAGCTGTACATGGTTGAGTGGTTCTCATACTTGAGTTTTGGTGGAAACTGTCTTTTATGTGGCTTGTAAAGGGAACATGTATGTTAAAAGAGTCAGTTCCTTGGGTTTCCAAATATTTAGTTGTGGTTTGTTTTCTTTTTCTTACATGAAGTCTCTCTAGCTGCTGTAAATGTAAACAAATCCTTGAAAAGATGATCTGAAGGTCTTCAGTGCAGCTATATATGCTCAAGTATGCCAAGAGCTTGAAGCACTAAAAACAAGAACATCTCCTTTCAACTTGAACTCAGACACCATTGATTACTTCCAAATGTCACCATTAACTGCTTACATGTTCATTGGAGCATGGAAAGGAGACAACGGAAGTAAAGATCTGTGTGATCTACTCCAAATGAAAAATATCACTGAGATGCAGCAGGAGAGCAGTTCTTAATGCACAATTAATAATCTGCCCTGTCAAGAGAAGGTAGGATTTAAATGCTCAGCAAGACGTGAAATCTATTGAAGGAAAGGCAAAAACAAAAGAGCACCCAGAGATATTTTCTTGTATCTTGAATATTCAAGCAGTCTATGGAGAAAAATCTTAGTTTGATTGCTTTGTACACATCCCATTTACTTACTTTGGATAAGTAAGCAAAGATAAAGCTGTACAGTATTTTTTAATTCATCCCCTTATCAACTGTCATTGTTATCTCAATTTATGAATTCCACAGATTGAGACATAAAAGGGCACTGAGAGAGAACATTGTTACAGAGGCCAATCAAATGGTTACTCAGAACTTGGTATTTTCCCTCATTCTTTGTCAGATCCTTTAGGGTGTCAGAGATGTGAATAAGGGTCCCAGGATGAGGTTAATTAAGGACTAGGCAGGACTAGCAGACATGACAGTCTGCTAAGGGCACACATCTATTTTTAGTGGAGTATTCTGAGGGAGGCAGATCAGGAGCTTAAGTAACACAGGGTTGGGCAGTTGTGTAAAATTTTAGCTGGCCCACCATGCTCTTTGGTCTGTATTTGTGAAACATATTGGGGTTTGTATTATTGCATTGAAATATTCAAGACTGTCTTCTCTGCTGAAGAGAGTACATTTCAGTTTTCAGACAAAAGATGCTGAACTTCATTGAAGGCCTTGTGTTTAATATTGTATGCACTTCTGAGAGTTACATTAAATAAAGCGGAGGGTGAGGGAAGAGATTAATTAGAAACCCCACAAACTGTAGCAACTTCTACAAACAAAACCTTTGGTTTTCCCTCAGGTCTGGGGTATATTTTCCTCCATGCAGTGGACAAACCCCCTCACACTCACAAGGAAAGGGGAGCAGAAAATATTTTATCAGCTTGGCATTCCTTTCTCTGTCTCAGTTGAATTATTTTTCCAAACTGCTCGGAAGTGCAGGGCAGGTGGCCCTGACCCCATGCTGTCACATGGAGAAGTCAGGTCCTTTCTTTTACATGGTCAGCTCTAGGCTGACTCTTCCCTCTCTTCCTTGGGGATCAGCCGTGGCACAGGCACCGGAGATGTTCAGCACAGCACATTTAATCCTTCGTGCTGACTCAACTGCCTTGGTTTCTTCCTGCTGTTCCATTAGTCTCCTGCTCTGTGTAGCTATTGATTAGAGTGATACTTGACCCTCTTCCCAGCACTCTCTTAAAGTCTACATCTTCACTTTGCTCTTGTTCACTCACTGTCTCGGTTGTTTTACTCTGTCCTTTAAGAAGTGTTGCTGGGGGATATTTTGTCAGTGCAGCTGCTCCCCAGAGCCAAGTATTGGGTTGTGTCTAATTACTCCTCTAATGCACTGTGGTGAATCAGTCCTTTTTCCCAGGCACTCCAGGCAGTGAGAAATAATTCACAACAGCAGCAGAGCTGCTTCACAGGAAGATGGAAAGGGGAAGCCAGGAGCTGAGTTTACTCAACACAACTGAAGAAACAAGAGGGGCAGATTCAGGCACAGGGTTTGAAGCCCTGCAGCACACAGTCTAAAGTCACATATTTTGCATGTGGGATTGAAAAGTCTGATTTCAAGGGATAGCTCCATGTCAGTTTTTCAGTACAGCTCTTTCATATTAGGGTTGGTATTTGCCATTCACCTTAACTGTGCACCACCTACACTTAGGAAGTGAAGGAATTAGGCAATAAAAAGTCAAAAGCAATCAAAAAGCAAAATAACAGATTAAGTTAGGGAATTTCTGAGACAAATGAGCCTGTAGTCTATTCTTAAGAATAGACTGTGTAGGGGTACTGGGCACCTTCTATATGAGACATGCATCCCTAAAGACCTCCAGTGACTTCTAAAATAAGTTCTCCATTGCAATTTACTTGTGTTTTCTTAAGCCTGCTGAGCGTTCTGCCTCAGAAAGTCTTTAAAACCATAGATGAGATTTAACGCTTATTTATTCAGGCACAAAATAAACAGATTCAATTCTTTTTTTAATATTTCCTAAGACATAGTGGTGAAATTGCTGATAAGGGGGGAAGAAAAGTACCTGTTCAAGTTGTGATGTGGGGATTTCTTTGGTCCTCCCCATCGTAACCTGGACAGTACAGGGGAGACTGGGTTAAAAAGCAGAAGAGAGGATTTTACATTGCTCAGGTGACCTTGCATCTGGGAATAATTCCTGATAAGCCTGTGTGAATAACAGGCCAGTAATCCTCTAGTGTGGACTGAGTTTAATGGTGCCTTCATCTCTGATTTTGTACCTCTGCCCAGGCATTCTTTGGGCATCCCCCAATTAGCAAGGTAATGGAAATAAATTTCCTTCCTGCATTTGAGCCATGAGTCTGTGGTTGTTCCAGCTGCCTGATGGTGTCAACTCACACAGCCAGAGACTATTCAGGAGCAGGCACTCTTTACAAAATGGACAAAATACCAATTTCACTTTGTTGTGCATACCTGGTTTTCCATGTACTAAACACCCAAATGCGACACACACAGTGCATGAGCCAAAGGAATCAATAGGAATGCTTTTTAGGGCTGGAAATATAGATTTCACTGATGAAATACAGCAAGTTTACTTCTGTAACTTTATCTGAATGTTCCCTTTTTTATATTTAGAACAATGCAACAGCAATATGAGACCATAAACATTAGAAAGGTGATACTGCCTTTTACATCCTGGAATTGGAATCTTTCACTTCCATGCCAGATCTCCAAGGTCAGAGCATTTGATCACTGCTGAGAAGAGTTTTCTAAAACTCCAGTCATTGTGCTCCTCAACTTCTTTATTTCTGTGATTCCATTGATTTCCACAAATCTGAGTTATAGCCATGTAAAAATGCACTAAAGCAGGAGATAATTGAGCTGCTTGCAAGGATTCTTCCTTAATTACAGAAAACAATATTTGCCTGATCTTAAGGTAAACTTTCTGCATTTTTTTCAATTTTTCTATCCAAGACATGTTGCTTCCTTACCTTTTAGAGCATTTAAACTTTTCTCTTTTTTTTCCGCAAACTTATAGGAGTGACCTTATTGCTCTCTATATCTGTCTGAAAGGAGGTTGTAGTGAGGTGGATGTCAGTCTTTTTGCCCAGTTCATCCTGGACAAACAGTGGGAAATGGGGACAACTGTCATTTCCTTGGTAACCAGCATATTTCAGTCTGACTCCTTTGCAAGCACTCCCAGTTCAGTACTTATGTCAGTGACATCTGAGATAGAAAGTCCTTTGCTGGCAAGGTCATTAAAATTTCAATGTATTGTTTAGGAATCAATAGATGAGTATTTAGAACAGCTTTCTGAGGCTGAATGCTCAGCAGGCTTAAGAATGGAACTGCATCTTTAAATATTTTTGAGATCAAGGCCCTTTCCTTCTCCTTGAATAAATCTATTCAATTAGTTTATGAGATTTTGATTCCTTTCTTCTGCAGTTTTCTTTTAATAACAGTTTATTATGGGGCTATTCAAAGAGTAACTAGTATCCTGTCTGCTCCCATCAAATAAATCTGTATTGATTTATCCCATGAATACCAAGGAATAAACTGTAAGATTGTGCATGTGATGTTTTTTTAAGAGTATTAACATAACTGTGTTTTTCTGTTAGATTTTGCTTTTTCTGGCTTTACTGCCATACTAACAAAGCTGAGCTGCATATGAGAAAATAGCTTTATCTTCCTCAAATACCAATCTCTTACAAGTGTTCCTGCAAAAGAATGGCTTTTGGAACATCTCCCAAACCAACAGATTTAAACTCTGTCAGCTTTCAATGGAAAGTAATTTTAGATTTAAATTCCTTTCATTGTAAACATCCTTTTTGTGTGGCCCAAGACAGTCTCAAGCACTATTGGAACAGAATCCCTGAAGATCATTGCAAAGGATAAAACCCCAAAAAAAATAGAGCACTATGGACATGACTTTGTCCTTGAGCTCGCCTAGCTCAGGAGTCAGGCTGCTAGGATCTGCTGAGTTACAGGACTTTGCAAAATGTAGAGAATGCAATGCATGGCCTTAAGTCATGACCATGTGGTAATTTCTACAGCCTCCATCCAGACAGAGCACGAGATACAGATTTTTCTGAAGAACAGAACCTATCTCAAGGATTCCAGCATAGGGAGAATGGAAATTTTTCACTCCAGTTTTTCAGCAGTTTAATCTTCTCCTAGCATGTTCTGCTGGGTGAGACCCTTCTGCTTCCCCCAGGCTATGTCAAATTAGTGGATCTCACTAATTTCACTCAGTACTGAGCTTGTGAAGCAGGGGGCTGCAGTCTGTTACAGAATAGCTTTTTCATTTATTTAAGTTTGCTGTCTCTCCCTTTGGCTTGCTGTTTTTCTAATTTCCTTTTCCTTTTCTTCCACTAAGGGAAAGTTCTCTCATATTTGATATTCTCAGAAGTTAGAAAAAAAGGGCTCAACTGAAGTATGCTACCGCCTGTATACGAACATTTTTGAGTATTACAGGTGAATTTGACACAGACTTAGTTCTCATGAAGAACTAAACAGCACTAAGTAGGTCAAAGTTATTGTTTTGCTGAAATCAGAGGGGAAGAACCAATTTTCCATATTGTGAAAGCCTCAGCTTTCTTTAAGTAGAGAGGTTAGCATTTACTGAAAAAAAATGGAAACACAGCCCATATGAAAGTCTTGTTGAAGAGAGTCAGGAAAGAGCTGGGCTCAATGGACCAGTTCTTGCTTTCATTTGACACCAGTCTCAGTAAAATGGAGATTTGACCCCTCAGAGGTGGAAGATATCCTGTGGCAGAATCAGCTCAATTTTAATGGCTTCATGGGAAAGTTCATATCAAAAGCATACAGAGGAACTGTCAACTTTACAAATGAATTTTCATCTACCTAAGAATACTCAGTGACTGTCCACAGCTAAAATTAATTTAAATCAAAGCTGCATGGAGGTGGGCACATAAACCAGACTGGGGAGTGATGACATGTATATTCCTAAACCACCACAGCAGAATGATGGGAACAGATAATACTGTGATTCAATTTTGTATATAATGGAAACAAGAAAAGAAAAAAACAATCCTTTTTTTCAATTACTCTGCAGGTCATATATATATAGGAAGGCAATATAGGGAGAAGTTTACTCCTAAGCCTTCTCCCACCACTTAATTCAGCTGACTCAAATTTCCCTCATCATCTTCCACTGCCATTTGCCTTTCCTGATTTTATGTGGAACATCTGAGGTGGTGGTAATACTTGAGAAAGTGTATGTTGGTGATCCCATACCCACACAGCAGCTGTGTCCTTTCCTGATCATCTGCAGTAACAGGTAGTTTTTGAAGAATATATAAAGCAAAATTCAGACATTACTGCCTTTTGAAACTAATGAACAAAGTTGACTTGATATCTGGAAAATGTACAGGTGAAAAAGTACTAGGAATGCAAATGGAAATCAATTTATTTCATCTGGAGATAAATCAAAAAATATGTACAAGAAATTAATAAAATACTGTCTTAGAGAAAGGGACCAGACACTTAAACTTGCCCTTTTTAAACAACCAGAAAAAATAAATTGCAAACCCACCTATTTAGAGCTACTTGAATGATTTGAACTTTAGAGAGGCAACAAGAGGAACAAGAAATTATTGAACCAATAACATAAGTATTTGATGTTTTGTGAAAGTTCAATGTATTCACAATGATTGCAGATAGGATACAAAAGTAACAAGTAGACTTAAATATGCTTAAAAGAGTTTAAATCATCTATAAGTAACATGGAGACAGAAGGAAACATCACTCATAGGCAAATGACTTCAAGAATTTTTAGGGAACCTTTCCCTCCTGTCTTTATAGTGGCCAGAACTAGCCTTTTCAAGAGGCAATGTAGTTTCACTCAGCATTGAGCAAAAATTATATTTTCTCTGTTCTTTATGTGTCCTCAAATATTCATAAACGACCATATTGGCCAACTGCTGGAGCACTTCATGGAAAATTTGCAGCAGAAAGCTCCACATACTCATAAGATCTGCCAGCAAAATTCTCTGTATGCCTCTGAAAATAAACAGTTTCTGAAAAGATACAAGAAAAGACGGTGGCTTGTGGAACTGGATGAATCCTTGGGCTGTACACTAGCCAAAATAAAAAAATTAACGTGTAATCCAGCTGGGATTACTATATAATCTTCTATTTTTAGACACTCTTTTTACAAATTCTATTAATAGTTATATTAATTTTATTTTATTTTATTAATAGTGGTATTGACATTACAGCTTGGATGGCTTCAGCACCACTTGTGCTCAGTATTGAGCAAAATTACTGTGAAGAGTAACAACTTTTCCAAACAATCTACAAAATGAGACCCACTAGACTCATTTCACATTTTATCAAAGTTTCTCTTTCCACATTTATGCCCTCATTTATCTATTGTGCCTGTCTTTTCTCTCTTTTCAATCTGCATGTTCTTTGGGTTGAAAAAGTCTCAGACTGCTTTCCCTACAGTTCCTAGCAAAAAGGGCCAAATCTGCAACAGAGTTAAATAACAGGGGGTTTTGTGGTGGGAGATAATTTAAAGGCGTTCTGCTGCTCAATTACTCCACTGTCATTCCTTGTAGGACCTTTTTATAGTGAGAGATGGAGAGAATTGCAGTTCCAGAGGCATGCTTTCCGTGTCAGAGGGAGGCCATTGCTTGTATCTGATACCCACAGTTGTGCATCCCTCATTAGACTAAACACCCTTCTCTGCTGAGAAGGATCAATTTCTCTGTTTTCCCTCTTATCTGGGTTTAGCAGCAGAGCACTGCAACTAGCTTCTGCTGGATTTAGCTCTGTGCTTCCAACTGAAGACATAAAAGCCCTCTTCAAGGTAAATAGGCTATTCACTACAGTAACAGAAATTACAGAAATTGGCAGGGAATTTGTAACAGTGATTACCTTTTGCCTGATTGGAATCACCATCATTACAACTAGTAACTTGGCAAGTTGTTCTGCTTGCTTTTCCATGAAGAACAGTGATCAATAGCTTCTATACCTTCAGAGGCTTTGTTGTCAAATGCAAGTTCTCCAGTAAGTCTGGAGCGATGTGGAGATCAAGGAACAATGAAACCTTAATGGATGTTTGTCTCCATGAAAAATATAGTTTGTTTCCATTGTTTCAAAGCGAGGAGACAAGTCTACACAGTCTGTCAGCAGAAGATTTTCAATAGGAGTTACATCTCTAGGCTGGCAGGTGCCCAGGCTAAATTTGCATCAGGTGGGAGTCAGCCGGTCTTTGCTGAGGAAGGTGTGGATTCAGTGGTGGGGAACAGAGAGGCCACTGGCCCAAAGAAAGTAGGTCTAGATTAGATATTAGGAAGAAATTATTCACTGTGGTGGTGGTGAGACCCTGGAACAAGTTGCCCAGAGAAGCTGCAGACATCTCTTTCCTGGAAGTGTTCAAGGCCAGGTTGGATGGCACTTTGAGCAACCTAATCCAGTTTCTAGGGGAGGTGTCCCTGCCCATGGTGGTGGGGGTTGAAACCAGCTGGTCTTTTAGATCACTTCCAACCCAAACCATTCTGTGATTTGCAGCCTGACTTTATGATGCTTCATTTAAGCCAGGTATGCTACCATGGGCTTTCCTCTGGTCAGCGCCACCCTTGATTGGGTCCTAATTCTGTGCTAACCTAAATGTAAATATTGGGTCAGATCACCTTGATTTTGAAAAGTCATGGAGATCTCTGTTAAATCAGGGGACTGAGCATGGCTGCTCCTATCAGGACAAAAGCCATCAGGTTAAAAGGCTCTACATGAGCGCAGAGCATCTCATCAAAGCCAATCTCAGCTAGTGTCGGCTTTGTTTATACTGGAAAAAAGTTGATGCTCAACAAATAGACTGATTTGGGGATTTGAGAAGCAGCCAAGTTTGGGCATAATTGGAGATGCAGGAAGCCTGCCAGCCTTCTGTGCCTACCTCAGTATGAGCTGACAGGAAACCTCAGAGAATTGTTTTCCTCTTCCTGTGTCTTGGTATCCCCATTTGAAAATATCAGTCTTCCTCATGGTATTTGAAATGCATGAGGAGATGAATGCATGAGGAGATGGCTTTTACACTAGAACTTCACATGGCAGCAAACAGGCACAAAAAAACATCAATAATCTTGCAATTTTGCCATCACACATTTGACCTGTGTTTTAAAATTCCACCTTTCCTGAGTTCACATAGTGAAGAGCATTTGAAATTTTTCAGAGGAAATCCTCTAAAATCAGAGCACTCAGTAATAAAGAAAAACAAAGACAGAGTATTATTTTCAGCAACCACATTTGCATCCAAATATTTTATGCATGCAAAAATATGCATCCATGCCTTTTTTTTTTAATTTGTTTAAAATGCAGATAGCTAGAAAAGCAGTTGCTTATTACATTTCTCATATACACTTTCAAGGGTGAGTTACTGTGACTCCTTTTCTCCCAGATGGTAATGAATATCCTTTTCTCTTTTGCTGTTTATTGTGTAACTTATGACTAGAGATATACAAACACCTGACTATTTCTTATGCTGAAAGAACTTCCTTATTAAATGTCTGCATTTAGTATTCATTTCCTCTATCAATATCAGTGATTAAATTTATGGCTTACAGAATTTTCTTTTAACTCTGCAAAAATGCTATTTTATATTTTATGATTAATCTATTTTTCTAGCCTGTCATTTTTGTCTCGTCTGTTTCTTTGGTTCCTCTTCTTTCTCTTGGTTCTTGTTTCTTATGATGTTACATTTAAAGATTACTAAAAATTATTATCTGTTGCAAATGGCAAATATGACCAGATATATTTCCTAATTGTTGTATAACTAGGATAAAATTTACAGGCAAAAGTAAACCCCTTAGGAAGTGCTATGTTTTGATCTTTCTAAATTATAAAATCTGTGTTACCATCAAGTGAAACAGGCTGGGTAGTAGTGTGAGTTGGTGTTTAATAGGTAGATAAACTTCTGCCATTCCTAATATATTGGTTTTATCTGAGATCTTCTTATATTAAATGTGATAGACTTTTCATCCAGAAATAGCTTGTGTTGGAGTATGCCAAAGAATGGCTGTTCTATCCCACCAACCCACCTAATTACCTGTGCTGGAGATACTGATGAGAGTTTGGTCACTTAGTTTCAGTGTCATGCCCAGCACTGTCTCTGGAGTTAATTCTAAGGGGAATGCTCTTCATTTTTGTTATCGTTAATGAGAACTAGGAGAGAAGGCTCTGCATTTACTTAATGATAATGTCACGGTTTGAGCAGAGCTGGAGAAGTGAATTTGAAAGGCTGATCTTTATAATGAACCAGAACATTGTCAAATCACATCAGCCATGATATGGAATTGGGTTTAACAGCTCTGTGTCTTACATGAGGTCGAATAACTGTGTGCACGTAAATTTTCTATGCTTAAACATACAAACTTCTGTCTCTTATGGAAAAATGTGTTCATGATATACCTTTACATGTGATATTGATCAAACCAACTGTGTAGTGGGTTGGCAAATGCTGGTCAAGCAGAACAAGAAAAAATTAACCCCGTCACAAACTTTATGTTTTCACTAGGAACTAACTCCTAGAGACAAAATAGTGTAAGAGCTGACATGGCTTAGTCAGTAGTGTACTAAAATAATTTTGTTAGACCTTCCTGATGAAGGTTATATTACTTCTAAGCATGATGGAAATCCACAACGGTGACATTACAAGTGAGTCAAGATCCCTCCAAAATAGAGAAGAACAGTGCTTGGTTTGTACCTCAGGTTCAGCAGGCAGTGGAGGGGATGCACAATGCACAGATGGATCAGAAGTCCAAGACAATAAACTGCTTCCTCAGTCTTGCCTCTCAGTTTTTCACCAATTCTAGATCTGCTGTTGAGTGGTGAGAATATCTGCAATTTTTCTTGTATGGCAAAGCCATGGGAAGATAATTGAAAATGAAATGCTTGAAAATTGCAGAATACTCAAATAATTTTTTATGGCTAAACACTCTCCCTCTCTGGTCTCTCCAGAAATTTACTCCTACGTGTGGTCTAATCCATGTGGCAGAATGAATTAGCATATCCAACTAGAATTTTCTTTGTTGTTTACATATTGAAGGATCTTCTCAGGAATTAAGTGGGATTGTTTTAGCTCAAGTGAGATATGAAGACCATTTAACTCTACTCAGAACATAACCACAGAGATATTAACTAGGCCTGGTCCTCCTCTCCTGAAATTGGTGGCTGCTCTTAAAGACAACAGTAATATGCCTCTTATTTGCTACTGCACAAAAATTCTGTGGTAGATAACAATATCATTCCTCAGTTGAAGTCATTTTTCAGGCCTGCACCCACAGATGCAGAGATTCTGCAATACCATTGCTGCTTCACTCCCTATTTTTGGTTTTACCGTTCACACAGAGCCCAAGGAAATTACTGAATTCATCCCCACTGCTTCAGCTAATACTGAAACTGCTGGAACACTGGTATACACAATGCTCAGGCAGTGTGGACTGGGTTTAGCTGCACCACACGGCCCTCTTGAGCATTCCAGCTTCCTTTCTGGTTCATTTAACCAAGTGAAAGCAGCTGAACTGATCAGCCCAGGCCTCCCAGGGAAGCTGGAACTTGCAGAAGAAAGTTGTGTAGTTCTCCAGCACGGAAACAACCATCGGCTGCTAACAAAGCAGGGAGATATTGCCAGCAATTCAGAGCTCCTGTTAGTTTGTGAGCAGTCTCTTTGTGTGTGTTTGGCATTCAGGTGAAACCCCAGGGGACTTTCCTATGCTCAGTGATGCCCTGACTTATGCACATTCAGGTAAAGTCAGATACAATGGCAGGCAACTTCTGGTACTGAAGCTAAACTTCAGGGATTGTTCAAAGAAACTGGTTGCACAGTGGAGTTAAATAAGTGAGGTGATGATGGTTTGTCCAAGCTATAAAAATAGTAGCAGCTACTACTTACAAAGCTATTTATTCTCAATGTCTACCCATATACTTCACATGCAGCACAGATTATCACTCCAAACTCTGCTGAAAATGCAGCTTGTTGGGGACCTCATATTTTACCATATTTTTCCAAATAGCCTGTTACTGTGGATAGACAGCTCTTACTGAGTTTCCTTACCCTTCCTGATTACACAGATGGTCCAGAGCCAAAGATTTGGGTTGCTATTTCCACTCTACTTTTTTATTGTCCACATCTTATCATTATTTCAGACTGGAATTTGAAATCCAAGTGCCTAACAGTAACATATTGCCACAATGGGATATGTTTTCTAGCTACAACAAAGCCTTACTGGGGTGTTGAATTTGATCCAGGCCAAGCAGCACTATGGAATGGAATGGAATGGAATGGAATGGAATGGAATGGAATAGAATAGAATAGAATAGAATAGAATAGAATAGAATAGAATAGAATAGAATAGAATAGAATAGAATAGAATAGAATAGAATAGAATAGAATAGTTGGAAGGCACCTACAATAATGTTCTAGTCCAACTGCATGACAGCTAATTTCATCTTCCTCCTGTCTATATTCTGAGAGAACTCACATCATTGCTGTACTGAGGGAATAGTTTATGCCTTAAACCAGATTTTCCTGCCCCTTCCCAAACTCTGAGTAGTATCAAAGGCTCTAACTCAGGCTCCTTTTAAAGTTCTATATTCTCTTTGAATATGGAATTCAGTGTGACCCTGTACCAGAGACTTGCCTATCTTATTGCACAGTGAGATGCTTCTGCTCCACAAATGGATTTTAGAGAAATTTCTGTGAGTTCCAGGGATGTGAAATTGACTGGGAAGTCTAAGCTCGGTTAGTGGCATCCACAGATAAATTTGAGGCCAAAGCATAAGCAGTCACAATTTGAGAACTAATTCCAGGAACAAGCTTGTAATCTCACTCCAAGTCCTCTCAGGAATGGCAACCTACACATCTTCCTGCACTGCCTGTTCCTGTCTGGACATTGCCCAAGGGCTGAGTTTATGAAATGGTGACCAAAACCTCATGTGCTCCCTATCAAATAATCTCTTCCTTTGGAAGAGCTGAAGCAATCACCTCCCCATTTTGGTCCCATGATGCAAACTCTTATGGGGATATAGGAGAGATGTCACCTCTGGCAGAGATGTCACTATCTCATCCTCAAGGCTCTCTGTCTCTCCAGCTTTTCCTTCTTTCTTGTGCAAAGCTTCCAGGGCCCTGGGTTTTATTAGGCTCAGCTCTGAATCTTGATCCCCACTGCTTTGCTGGCATTGAGAATCCACCCTCTCCTTCCTTTTTAAAGATCAGAATTCCCTGTCCCTGCTCTCAGTGTGTCGAGAGACAGTGTGAGCAAGTCCTCCTGCCTCTCTGTGTCTGAACATGACTCATACTGCCTTTCAGAGGAGCAGAACTCTGTGAGTTTGTTCTTGCTTAAGGCAGTGAGGGGAGCACCTGCAAATGCAGCTGCTTTGGCTGGAGGTGATAAGCAATAACAAGGCCTTTGGGGAGATAGGTTCTGAGCAAGGAAGGACAAAATAAATGAGATGTAGGAGGGGATTTTTGCCCTGAAGCTCCAAACCTACCTGCTGCATGTGTGCCCTGGGTCTTGCCTTTGTGTGTGCATTGGTACAGAGCTGAGTGCTGGTATAGAGCAGCAGAGTGCATAAAACCTCAACTCTGCAAGGCTTTTAAATCCTGCCAGGCTGCCTGCATGATTTGGGGCCGTATGCATATCAGCAGCCAGGGTATACAGTCCTGGCACTGAGTTCTCAGCTGAGTCCTTGCAGAGGCATTTGACATATTTGTTGCTGCGAAATGCTCAGCCTGTTTCCTGCAGAAATACACTCCTGCCGCAGTTAAATACAGTGACAGTGATAATGGCGAGATGTGATTGAAGGTTCTGCGGGAAAAGACAGGTGGTTTTTGTCCAGCTGAAAAATACGTACATGATGAAACACCATCGCTCAGAACAAGCTCTAATTTTCGTGTGTAGGAAGCAGATTTGGCTCCACCTGCTGGTTTCAGGCTAGTTGCAGGCCAAGCTGATGTTTTCCAGGGAAAATTCTGAAACATGCAATATAAATTTAAATAAAAACAAGAACAGATAAAAATTCTGTTCTTTGGAGTGAGATAGCACGACTCCTGGACACAAAATTTAAATTTAAAAAAGTAAATGGGAAAGAAAGATAAGTGGGTTTTTTTTTCCCCATAATGTTGAGTGAAATTCATCCAGAATTATTACTAATTTCAGGGACTTTTGGAAAGAATGCAAGGAGAATTTTCTCAGAATGAGTGTCTGTTTTGAATGGTCTGTTTATCTGTAGTCAAATTCCCTGTTAAATATTCAGTGACATTTTAGCTTTTGGGTGGATAAGCTAAAGATACCCATTCTCAATTATGTTGTAAAGTCAACTGCTCCCAAGCTTATTACAATTTCTAGGGCTTGTGAAAATGATTATTACAGTGCTTGCTACCCAAATTCCTTTCAATTTACTGATAAAAAAGTGTGATGAGTTTCTTGTGCTGTAGCCTTGTGCTCAACACTGAGATGTTCAACACTGACAGATGAGAGTTCTACTTCTATTTGGTTTGGATATTTTTTATAATAACTTTCAAGATCTGTGTAAATTTTAATAATGTATTTTCCTTCCTTTTTTTTAACTTTGCTTCTATGGCATAAAGGAAGATATGCAGAGAAGACACATCTTACACATAAAGAAGACTCTAGATTCAGATCCTTGATTTGTCACAGATTTCTTGTGGTATTTTATTGAGGAATTGAGGACTGTCATATTTGCTGCTGGTAGGGACTCATGTTTGCTTTAGAAGAAAGTTTCTGGGAAGCATTTCCTACTATTTCATATGTCTGCACTTGTTTCTAGGAGAGATTTTGGTATTAGTGAATGCTGCAAGAAGCAGGGTACTGTTGACAGCATACTCCTATTCTTCACATAATGATGAAGTAACTTCAGGCAGTAATTTCAGAAAAAGAGCAACAGCTTTGCAGGAATGGACATTTCTTTATTCGTTAAGCCTGGATATGACCTTTCTGCTACTGCCTGAAGGACAGGCTCTGTTTCTCTAAAGAGTCTCTTCCTTTAATTTCTGATTTTAGACTTTCTTCTAAGCAAGAATGCCAAATCATTCTTGTATATGTCCTCAACATGGCACCTGACTATACAATCAGTACCATTTATATTTTATTTGGACAAATTTAATTGAATGCATTCCTTGTGAATGTATGGGAGGGTAGAGTATTTAATTTATTTATTTTAAAGGCCATGGTAGAAACTGTCGGTCATAATTGGATCATTTTAGTCTTAAGTTTGATCTACTGTCTTGGAAAGAAAGATTAACCAGATAGCTATAGGGCCTCTGACTCTCTTATCCCAGTTGCTTTGGCTGTCCTTTTTGAGTCTTTTCTTTGTGTTGCCCCTATTACTGTATGACCCTTCAGTTTCAACTGTGCCTGCACCTGACTGGAGAGAATTTGGAGAAAGCCATGCCCATGTGATGGTATTGGTGATTTTGAAGGACAATTTTTGTTTGGTCCTTGACTTACCATAATTAAAAGTTAGTCTCGAACTGATGCCTTCTTGAGGCTGACCTGGAACAGAGACTAGACAGAGCAAAAGGATAAAGTAGGGATTTATTAAAAGGCCTCAATGGGCACACCTGGGCCACACTAGAGCCCAGTTGAACCACACCCAAGATGCCCCAAAATGGTCACAAAATGGACAACTGAACACAGTCTCACACTTCTATAAGTTCTGGTCCATTAGCACATTGGAGTTAATTGTCCAGTTATGGCTTCAGGTTATGAAGCTCCATCTTCCTTGTTTTTTCCTTCTCACTTCACCATTATTTTTGGTTTTGGGCCTGAAAGTTGTATCGGTTGTTCTTGGTCCCAAGCTAGAGAAGGAATTGTTTTGTCTACCTACTCTGTGAAGAGAGCTTAGTAGGACTTAATATGAAACACAGAACTACACACTAAAACAGCAGAGAAGCTGAAAAATATAAAAGCTAAAACTTAAGGTATCATTACAAACAATCTGTGGACAGACATCACCCTAGCCCTGCAAACTCTGGGTGTCAGAGATCCATGACCTCCTTCCCAAAATCTATTCTGTGGAGCAGGTCTGGTACATCTGCAGAGTCCCCCTCTCTAACAGCATGCTTTCCCCTGCTTCCAAATCCCAGCTGACCCAGACTTACACAGTTTGATGTCCTTCTTTCTCAAAAAGACTTCAGGATAATTTCTATCCCTGGCAGCACTTAATAGTGCAGCCCCAAATAATTCCAGGGACATCTGTCGCTATCATAAATACAGGTTACAGGCTGGAAGAAAAAATGACATCATACTATCAGTGAAATAGAGTAGTCTTTAGATCAGACTCTCCAGCAAGGAAAGATTCCTGTGCTGCCTCAGCACAGCACAATGCAGAATTGCTCTGTGTCCCTGTGATGTTCTGCAGCTCCCATGCACCTTTGTTGCAGCTGACTCCAGCCTCAAGTCAGCGCTAGGCAAAGACATGACCTGCACCAGCACAAGATTAGTGGCAATTTAAGGGAGAAACAGGGAATAAATAATTTGTTCATATGTTTTGAGTGAAGTAACAGGTCTTAGAGTCAGAATAATAACGGATCATATTGGAAGTTGCTAACTGGTGACCAGTGACAGATACCAGGCAAAGGAGAGGACAAAGATGTGAAATGTCATGTGTCCAGAAAGTTCTCTCCTTGTCAATGTCTGAGGTGCATCCTGGAGGAAAAGATGTCTTTGCATTTAATGGCTTTTATGGGCTTTGCTTCCCTGGATATATTTGATTGTTTCTTGAATACATTTTTAGAGTCTGCAACATTATTTGGCAAGCTGTATTTCACAGCTTAGCTCATGCCACAGAGCCACAGAACTGCAGAATGGTTTGGGTTGGAAGGGACTTTAATGATCATCTCATTCCAAATCCCCTGCCATGGGCTGGGACATCTTCCACTATAGCAGGTTGCTCAAAGCCCTATCCAACCTGGCCTTGAGCACATCCAGGCATGGACTATACAAAGTTTCTGTGGCTAGCCTGTTCCACTGTCTCACCATGTTGACAGTAAAAAATTTCTCCCCAGTCTAAATCGACCCTTTTTTTAGTTTAAATGTTACTCTTCCTGACTATATTCCCTAAGAGAAACTCCCTCCCTATCTTTCCTGCAAGGTCCCCTTTAAGGCTGGAAGATTGCTATGAGGTCCCCCCACAGCCCTCTTTTCTCTAGGCTAAAGATTTTTTTTTTCCTTTGCTTAAATGATGTCAGCATAATTGTGTTTGCTCATATAAAAGCACCATGTAATATTTATATGCAGTTTGTTTGCTATTAATAACAAGAATAGTTTTAGAGCACAGGTTTGGGTATTCTCTTGGACTTTACTTCATTTCCTGAATATAAACAATTAAGAAAAGAGTAAGTGGCAGTGAGGGGTGGAAGACAGATTTTGGAAGGCTTATTTGACGTGACTTGGAGCTGCAGAACTGTGTGGATTCTGCAAATTTCCCAGGGCTATGTCAGTGAAATAACTTGTATTGACTTTCCCTGTGACATAAAACAGCACCTTTTAAGCAGCACCCACAAATTCTCTGTAGCACTCATTGTGTTTTGTTTTAATCACATGATATATGCCAGACATTGAGTCATCATTTGTTGAAGCACATAAAATGGCATTCAATCTTTATGCTTCCCTAGCTATACAGCTTTGCACATTATTGTTTTACTGGTTCTTAGGTGATTATCTTAGCCATACAATATTACACTGCATAAAACTGTTTCTCTTCATAGGAAATTGAGTTTGCATTGTGATTCATACTTGCAATTATTGTCTAAATCCTTTCAATGACTCAAAATGACATAGTTAGTAAAAAAAGCCAAACCAATCTCCATGGCTAACATATCTGTCCCTTGCCTTTTGATATTTGAATTTTTGATAACCTGCTCAAGCACGGTAGTCTTGTGAGTATAATCTCTATGGAACTTGTTCATACTTCTTTCTTCTCCGTGGTCATGTAAATAGGGACCATAAAATCAGATGGGAAGGACCTCCAAAAAGTACCAACTGACACAGGCACAGCCGTGGCATTCAACGTGGTTGGAATTTAGTTCACTAACATTTCATCTCAAGGGATTTTTGTCATATTCCCTTAGTACCTCAGTCTAGTTTCTCAGTAGGCAGATTTCTGAAGACTGGAGATACTCCTCTGTCACACAGTTTGAGCCACAGTCTGGTATTTCTGTAACATGAAGGCCTTGTTCTACAGCTTAGCTGATCAGTCTGGCACTCTTTCCAGCTTTTGTGTTAGCACAAATATTTCAGAGAGTTTGAATACTACTTTATCAGAGAACCTGTCCCAACTGGAGCCTTAAAAGAGAGTTTTCCCTCCAGGAAAAGAATAATGGTGTCACCTCTGCTGGCCTTGTTGACCTTACAAGACAAGAAAACCTTTGATCAGTAAGTGCTTCTCCAAGGGAAACCATCTCATTTCATCATAGAGAGAAAATTAAAAGCCTGGGCACTGATTTGTTTTGGTCTGCTGTTATTGTCCCTGCGCATGGATCAGCACAGCACAGCTGCAGTGTGGCTCTAATAAGATTCAAACAGTGAATGTGAGTTTAGTGTTTAAAAGCATTTGGAGCTCTGTACTTCCAGTGAATGAAGTGTAAATGGAGAATGGCATTTTCCTTTGGCAGGAGAGATGACACAGGAGGGTTGTGCTAGATTGTGAGAACCTGATCAAACTGCTTCTGCACACAGGCCCGTGACTTACTGGAACATCTTCACAAAAAGGAACCCAGTCCTGAACTGAAGGCTTCAGTGGTTTGAATCATCATCTTTGCTCTTCATACTCTGTTCCAGTGCAGTGAAATTGTTCTTGGGGAGAAAAAAATGTACCATAAATCTCACTGGGACAGAATGACCTCAGGCTTGTAGTGGTGATCTTTTTCAGTGGGAGGATATGGAAGCAATTTTTCTGGATAATGTGAATATATTAAAAAAATATTATGTCTTACTGGATATAAAATTTCTAATGACTGCGATTTGGGTGAAAATCTATCTGAGTTTCAAATGAAATTGTGGAATTAAAATTGCACATCCACTTGATTTTTACTTGTTTCCATACATTTCCTTTTCTTCCACTCCCACAACGTGAAGATGTAAAACTTTTGCTGGTTACAGATCACTAAGCTTTTCTCCAATTCTGCAGCTGTTTCTTTGTAGAAATAGGCTCTGACCACTGAAAAACATTCACATTTCAGCTTGGAGGAACACATCACAGTTCTAGCAACAATGTGAATATTAAAATTTTTGATAGTTTTATGGTACAGAGGACATTGAATATACAAAGTCAATATTTTGAACGAGGCACAACAATCAATACTTGAGCTCCAAAAGGGTTTATAAAATAAGTCAATATCACAGGTCTGCCCAAGAGGTTTTAATCTGGTTGCATGGAATGCTACTCTTTAAGAAAAAAAGAAACAAAAAAGCAAGTTTTGAAGTGCATACCAACTGACTGAGAAAATAGTAAGCATAACCAATTTTTTAAATAAAGTTCATTGACCTCAATACATAATTAGCATGATTCAATTATAGGTTTTATGCTTTGATAGCAGTTCTTTGTAATGTGAAACAACAGCTCTACTGGGCCATGCAGTAGTGGGGTCCCACATTTGCCACTCCTTTCTTCCACTCACTTTGCCATGTTAGCCTATGCATGACTTGGTGTCTGGACTGTCTGAAGCATGCTGTCTTTTATACCTGTGATCTGGCAGGGTGAGTGGCAGCTTTCCTGAATTCAACCTGCATGAGTGACAGCTTTACTTCATGAGGTGACACATATCTAATCTGATTTCTTTTTTAGCTATTTTTCCCGTTTTTTTTTTTTCAGCTTCCCATAAAATAACTTTTACACATGCTGTCCAGCCATAATGGAGATGTGTGAATGGATAAGGGTATTGGGAGAAGCCTCTATTATTCACTCCATGCTCTAAGCAGATGCAGGGTAACCAGCTGTGTGAATCCACCCTAGGGCTATTGATTACCCTGCCACTGTTACAAACTGTTTACACATTATCTCAAGTGGCTCTGTCCTCAGTTTTAGGTTGTTCCTGCTATCCAACCAAACACAGACTCTTCTGCCAACTGCTCTTTCATTCCATGATGGATTTCAGAAATCCATCAACAGCTATAGTGCCTTCTTTCTTCTTGGGCTTGGCCCACTGCTCTGGGCTGTCCTACGAGTTTCATAAGTAGAAATGTTTATATCTGTAAAAAATGTGTATGGTTTGTGCATGGCTTATGATAAATAAGACAGAGCAAGAAATGTGTTATAGTGCAGTAACAGCTGGTTTCATTGCTGTGCATCATCAGCATGACGAACTGCGAGTTATCTATCACACAATCTCATCTGTCAGTCTGTTAGTCCTTGTTATCATTACTGGATGCAACTCAAACACAAAATGAAATACAGTCAGGAGTGGGGGAGTTCTCAGTGCTTGATCTGATGTCAGTTGTTTGGCTTATGTGTATTTTAGGTTTCAGTACCTTTTCTGTAACACAGAAGAATTTTTCCACAGAAAAGACAGTAAGAATGCAGAAATTCATATATTGGATATCAGAAGAAGGGGTGTGGCAGTAGGGAGCTCTTTTTTAAAATTTTCAGATAAAATAAACTTATTTTAAATTAATAAATCAAAACATGTAAATACATAATTTATATTTTCCCTTGCTTATCTCAAAACTCATAATGAGGAATAGGTAAGTACTTTACTATGACAGACATCACTGGTGATCTTTATCCATTTGGATGTACAAAAGAATCAGACCATCACTCAGGGATACAGGTACATAGGTTGAGTGCCTGAAAGTTTATATATCAGTTAGGCAAAAAATCTCGGTTCCTTTAGTTTATCAGTGATATTTGAAAATTTATTAATGCGCTGTTCTGCATACAGTTTTTCATGCCCTCATTTGAAGATTAGATAAGACAAGACATGCAACAAACTTTTGGCCTTCCTTCAACATTATCCTGTTGCCTTGAATGAGGAAAGCAGAGATTATCTGAAGCTGAGACCTGAGTTTACTCTGGGAGTTGAAAATTTTCAGCATCTGTAACAATTCAGGAATGTTACTATCAGACACACATAATGATTTAGGTATTTCTGACCCACTGCCATGTAAAATTCTGTAATTGCTAGCACTATGAGGCCTTTCCTCTGATGAGTAATGAGATTTTTCTTCCAAGAGGAAAAAGAAGAAAAAAAATTGTACTATTTGTCAATTAAATAGTGCCATATTGGTCATAAAACGAATCATTACCATTTAATTAAAAGAAAAGAGAATGACACTGCAAATTTTGGAGCTAAAATAGGATTTCTTCTGCCTGACATTGCTCATAAATCAGTCTACTATAACTAATTGCAAAATCAACTTGTCACTAAAATGCAGGAAAGCTTAATGCACCACCTTCCCTTCATCCACCAGGTGGGTGCCTCCCTCAGCACCATCATTAGTACTCATATGAAAGAGTACCAATGAATTGTCTGAAGGCTGTGATAGGCTCTTCAGTCTTGTGAAAAAACACCTAATTTGTGCCTCAGGGAGGCAACAAACTTCCCTGAAAAGAGGGTCCTGTCTGCAAATGAGTGCTTTTGTTCCACACAAGAGAAAACCACCAATGACCATAACTCACTTTTGTTTCTTCTGGGAGCTGGTTTGTTGTAGGTTTTATTGCAAGGGGTTGGTCTCTCTGACCTTGGCAAGATTTCTTGCTTAGCTTGTCCTCTACCTCATGTGCTTTGTCTAAGGTATTCAGAGCCCCAAACTTACTCTGTTGCAGTATCTTAGAGGGTGAGAAGAGCATTCCTTTTCTGCCCTGTGCTGTAGCCTTCTTCCATCTCTCTTGACCCCTAATAAAGCTGACTCTCTCCTGACACACAGCAGATCCTGTGTCATTTTTCCATAATAGCCACACTGAATTGGCTTCCATGCACCAGAGATGGTACAGTACAGCTCCATTGCCCAATCTCTCTCAGGCATATTCTGGAATTTTCCTTGGTTTGCTACCTCCTCCTGCAGCTCACCCACCAAACAGAGCAGGTCATCAGTCCGGTCGCACTTTCCCACAGGTTTGCTTGGAAACACTTTCCACCTCTGCAAATATCCCTTCCTACATCCCACAGTCAGAAGCCTAGGTGGTCCCAAGCTTGAGCAGCAGCTCTGTCTCTGTAGCTGCATTGTTTCCACTGGGTGCTAAAAGCTCAGGAAATGCAAAGGACACTGCCTTTTCCTGGGTGGTCGCCATGCTGCCAACAACTACTTTCCACAGCTGGGCACCACCCCACTGCAAAATGTAGTCTGTGGCAGTCTCCTGGGCTGATGGATTTGGCCTTGCATAAATATCCTGTACTGCCAGCACGGATTCTGTCCCTTGCTGCTTCTTCTCATCCATGCTCAGGGAATAATTCCCCTGTTCACTCAACTCTCTCCTTGTCCACGAGTTTCCTCATGTGTCCTCTTGCTGCTGCTTTTTGCTCCTGCTGCTCTGATTGCTGCAGTATCTCTTGCAATCTGCTGGGCTGACAGTTTTAAGGAACTGTATTCTTTCCTTGCATAGGTACACTCAACTCCTCAGTTCCACAGATTTTCTTGATATTTGAGACCAGAAATTCAAAGGAAACATGGAATTGAGTCCACTGTTCTTTTCCAAATGACTCTAAAGATTCTGTACCCATATATTCTGTAGCACAATCTGAACTTCCCTTAGTGATAGCCATTTCTGAAAACTGTACCTAGACTGACTTCAGGAACAGCAACAGTTTTGCTTCAGCCTGCAGTTTTGTCATAGCTGTATCACTTCCCCAGGTAGAAAAAGCCTAATGCCAAACACAGTCTATTTCACCCAGGTTAACAAGTCCTAAATAATCAAAAGTAATGACAATAATGGTGTGATTGTAATCACCAAATGAAATGAGGACTGTGTAAGGCTCAAATTAATTTAATACACTTTTAAAACTAACAAAGACAACAAAGCCATCTTGTTAGGATTCTTGTATCTTTTCAATGTGTATTGTTCCGATGAGATGTCTATGTACATGCAAAAAAGGCATAATTCAGTAATAATTGCATCTTACACAGAATATATAGCAGGTGGGGGGGGATAAACAGCTTGTGAATCAATAAACCATGAGGTTGCAGGCTGAGTTATTTATTGATTTATGACCCACAGCTCCAAGTTTACTTCACATCTAATGCAATTATATCCTCTGGATTATGCTTCATTTAAGAGGTAAGGAAAATATATCATTTCATACCAGGAAATATGCTGTCTGCATGTTAATAATACTTCTAAGAGTTAGATACAATTTTTCAGCTGGATACATTTTGGTGAAGTGTGACATTCAAAACTTAATGTGCTGTCTGCTTGACTTCATCTTAAAAAGCCTCAACAAGGCACACTGCAAACGATTTGCAGAACAAACCTATTAGGATCCATCAAATCATGTTGCCAACCTTTGCCTGTGCTTTTTTAAAACACTGTGGAACAGTATTACCCCTTCAAACAGCCACCATGAGTTCTGCATGAGTTAGCAGCCTGTTCTGTGAGAGATGAGAGAGACAAAAGGCAGAACTTCCATACAGGACACTAGACAATCATGTGGCAGGCATCCTGTTCTCTGGAATGTATTTGAAGCAGATGTGCTCTAGAGCACTTCTCAGATTATTTGTACCCAAGAGTTTCTAGTAGATTCTTCAGATCTGGCAAGACCACACAGGATGAAGAAATGGTTGTGTGTGAAGGGAAGATCTTCCAACTAGCTCCCCGGAACAGTAAATTGTTGGGAATGTTGGGTGTTTTTCCTTTTAATCTTTTTTTTTTCCCATAATAGATGTCCAAGAGCACACAGGAGACAGTTCTCTTGTGCACACTGATGACTTGCTTTGGGCTTTACTGTTCTGCCAGAAGAACATGTCTCTGCCACAGGAGGGTATAAAGAGTTGGGGTATAAAATCTCATGTCTACCCAGGGACAGAGCCTCATAGTGGCATCTGCTCACTTGTTCCCTCTCTGCATTGCCCTGTGCAACTCCTGTGTCACAGTCACCTCATCTGGAGCCAGAGGCCATGGAACATTTATTCTTAATACTGTAAGAAAAATCATTGGTGGAGTACTCAAATTCTTAGCTAAATCACTCCGATTCTCATGACAGTAATTCATTTCAGTGAAAAAGTTTCCTTGAAGCAATATAAAAATTATTCTCCTTCCTTCACAAGTACAACCTTTCAGCCATGTCCCTATAAATCTTTCGATTGTTTTGTGACCTGTCAGAAGTGTAATTTCCCTCGCTGCTGCCTGGAGACTGGGTCTATGCTAAGTGGTGAGACAATGATCCTATACAAGCCAAGGGTAGAGGACCATTCCAAGATCTGCTGACCACCCTCACTGTAGACGAAGTTGTTGGCAAAGAACCACTCATTCACTACTCCAGAGTTTAAAAGGCTTCTGCTCCTGAAAAAAGTGTAAAAACAGAGACTGATGCAGACAAAACCATGCTTTAAATTGCTCCTCTTCTGTGCCTAAGGAACTGTTCACAATAATCGTTTTTCATCTTTGCATCTGATTGTGTAAGATATTACTGCTGTTAGATGTTTATTACTGTTTGTTATTGCTTATTATTATTGTTGTTAGATACTTATCTATTATTAGATATTTATCTAGTGTTAGATATTTATTTACTATTAGATATTTATCTCTTGTTAGATGTTTATTTTAGATTGTTGGATACTTGTATTCAGAATAGAGATTCAATAAGACAAAGACCTCGTTGAGCCTCTAAAGGGGGGAAATGATATCTTAAGTTTTAGCTTTTATATTTTACAGATTCTGTGCTGTTTTANCACAATAATCGTTTTTCATCTTTGCATCTGATTGTGTAAGATATTACTGCTGTTAGATGTTTATTACTGTTTGTTATTGCTTATTATTATTGTTGTTAGATACTTATCTATTATTAGATATTTATCTAGTGTTAGATATTTATTTACTATTAGATATTTATCTCTTGTTAGATGTTTATTTTAGATTGTTGGATGCTTGTATTCAGAATAGAGATTCAATAAGACAAAGACCTCGTTGAGCCTCTAAAGGGGGGAAATGATATCTTAAGTTTTAGCTTTTATATTTTACAGATTCTGTGCTGTTTTAGTGTGTAGTTCTGTGTTTCCTATTAAGTGCTACTAAGCTCTCTTCACAAAGTAGGTAGACAAAACAATTCCTTCGCCAGCTTGGTACCAAGGACAAGCGATACAACTTTCAGGCTCAAGAACAAAAACAATGGTGAAGTGAGAAAACAATATGCTAACGGATCAGAACTTATAAAAAGTGTGATACCCCATGATCCCTCCATTTTGTGACCATTTTGGGGTTCATCTTTGGTGTAGCCCAGCTGGACTCATGCTGCCCATGTGTAGCCATTGAGGCCTTTTAATAAATACCTACTTCATGCTTTTGCTCTGTGTAGTCTCTGTTCCAGGTCAGCCTCAAGAAGGCAGCATCACCAATAGCTTGAACCTAATGGGTGCTAAAATCTATAAAGTTCTAAACACAACTTCACTGTGAATGCCTTCTCCTGACCATGTAGAGTCCAAAGGTTTCCCAAAAGAATGACAAACTCTTTAGAGTACATCGAGATGTGAACATTGTGCAGTGGAAATCATGCCAACCTGTGCCAGTGTGTTGGCCACAGGCTATGAAGAAGAGCAAGTCTGTTTATTTATTCACAGAATAGAAGGAAAGAGTTAGCAATGGGCTCTGGGACCTGAGTATGGTCTGTGTGAATTGGCATAGCCTGCTGTAAATGTTTCCCCTTGTTTTGGACCCATGGCACCAGTCAGTGCAGCCTGGCTTCACCAAGAGAATTTACAGCCCTGTACACCTCGTCAATGTCTTTTAATCTTATGTTTGTACTGGAGAGAACATTCTTGTTCCCTTTGCCTCAGACTCCAAACTGTGTTACAAATAGCCAATAGGAACACCGTAGTAACACTTTCAGCAAATAAACAGGAGGATGTACCAGGATTTTGCTTCTTTATCTTTCTTTACATATTACATTACTTTTAGTCAATTATTACATTTGCAAAATATTAATAAGATGCTGTCATGCTGTACTGAGGAATGGCAAACATTTGGTTAATGTGGAGAGCAGCTCTTGTATCTCTCTCCAAGTCATGTCATTAATGTTACCCTACAAGCAGCAGTAAGTTGCTTTTTTTCTTAAACATTTGGACTACAAATACTGGGGAGGAATAGGAAAGTGTTTTAAATGGATAACTTCACTCTCTTGCCTGAGTCATCTGCTCTGTACCTTGCTGGACTCCCAATCAGGGAAGACATTTTGTGAGACTGGATTCATCTAGATCACTTTTTATGAATCAGATAAAATGAATTTATCCTTGGGGCTGCAGAGGAAGATCCAAAATGTTTTATCCCTGGACTCACAGTGTACGAGACAGCCTAAACTCCCACAGAAGCCACTGCACCTCTCCATTGCTGCCTTGTTGCTGTAGCAATGTCTCTAGTCCTGCTGCAGATTCTCATTTTAAACTCTCATTTTGAAAAGATATAAAGTCAGGGCTGTTATTAATGTGCCCTTGTTACTATGAAGATTTTGTAGTACTATTTTTTTTTTTAATTTTACTCTGTGCAGGGCAGAGGAGTCCTTACCGCCTTAAGTACAATACAATGACAGCAGACTATAACCCTGCACTATTAACATGACATAATTATATTCATTTTAGTGCCGTTATTATGGTTAAATTATTTAGTTCAATGCCTGAAGTCAACAGTGTCTACTCATTGCCATTAAAAATGGAGAAATGGAGAATAACTCAAGAACAGCTTCATGGTGCCACAAGTAAATAAAGTCTTTTTCTACAAGTTGTTTCTCATCTCAGCAGAGACAGTAGTCTGAGAGCAGAAGATTTTTAAGGGCAAAGGGCAGTATGAAAAGCATAGAGATGAAAATAAATTCTATCAGGCTGAAAGAATTATTTGCAGCAAATAAAATACAATTCTCTGTCCCTAATACATTCAACTTCTCTCACTCCAGCTCACTGGGTTCAAAGTAACTGTGTTCAAATGCAAGTATTTACTTCACATAGCATAATTCACGGTGCCAGATGTAGCATATATTTGTTTTTCCTTTTGATCAGCATTTTGAAAGTATGAAAATGACTGTGCTACAGCTACATCTGAAGAAGCAAACAATTCTCTGATTTATATCACCTGGTGTGAAGTTGCAGGCAACAGTTGAGTGACTATTATTAATATTTCAAAAGCGCCAAAACAGCTCAGAAATAAACTTTCGTTTGTGGGCAGGATACAAGTTCATACATTTTGTTGGCAGTTTAAACCATTTTATCCATTGGTTAATGGTTACTTGCAGCAGCCTTCCAAGCTCACTCAGTGTTCTAAATGATAGCTGAAATACATGGAGTGTCTGTAAATTAATTCAAATAATTTGGAATCAAAGTCACCAGATCTGAGACGATCAGGTATAATCTGGGAGTTCTGGCATTAAACATAGGCTGTCAAATATTTAGTGGAAATCAGGAAAAGGAAAGAAAAATTAAGGTATTCTTCAAAAATTGTGCAAATAAGAAAACTGAAAGCAGTTGCTTTTCTGAGCAGATACCAGACTAAATGACTGCAGGGAGAGTATCCAATCTACATGTGTTTTAATAAAGTCATGGGAGCTATTTCTTTATAATTCATATCTCAAAATCAATTCCTGTAGTAAAACTCTGAGGTGGGCCAGGAAAAAAAAAAGCTGATTAATAGCAACATGATGGTAAAATAAAGAAATTGCAATATAACCTCTGGTCAGGTATTTTTTGGTGAGACATTTGCAGTTTTCCAGTGAGAGGCACAGTCTTTTTTGAGTTCTGGTTTTTATTGACTTTTTTCTTTTAAAATAATCTTCAAATTCATAGGACTGATCATGTTAGAAGGGGAGTTCTTAAAAAAAAAAAAAAAAGAGAATAGAAAAACAATGCAAAAGTAATTAACCTATCAAAGCAAGTGTCAGTAAAAACTTAAGGAAAGTTGGGGAAGGTGTATATTTCTACAAATACACAAGCTGTGGCATATGCATTCTGGATGGCACAATTTCTGGGTGAAATGGACCATTTCTGGATGGGAATGAGGCTGTGAAACACTTCTTATATTATGCATGAACCCTTCAGAGTTTACAGAGATGAGATTTGGCCTCAGTTAACCAAATCAAAAGGTGAGTTAAAAAATATGTGGCAAATATCTAAAGCTTTCATGTCTCTCTCCAGCACCTACTTGAAGGTCTCTGACTGAGCTCTCCTTGAAGATTCTTTGGGATGAGTCTAAAAATCACTGGGTCAAGTATGAGCCTTCAGATTTTATGCTGATATGACTGATTTAATAAATTATAACATCAAAATATGGTTGTGGAGACTACACTACAGCTCTTTGTTAAACATACACATTATGTTGCAAAGACACAGCAAACAGGAGGCTTTTAGTAGTGTGATACCTTACATTGATATTTAATATATCCACATCCCAAATAAACTCTTTAGTCGGGAGCTGCATTTTGCATAGATAATGTTGTGTTGTCTTGATGGCCAAGTCTCTCTTTTCTTGCAGAAGGGATTCAAAAGAATCATTAAGTCCAACTCCTGGCCCTGAGATATAGTCCAGAGATCTTGACATAATTGAATTGTTCCCTTCAAAGATCCTGGGGGCTTTGGTCTTCATACCAAAAAGTCATAAATTTGCTGGTTTTATGGAGACACAAGCATTAATCTCTAGTATAGGCATTATTTTGGCTGTACCTGACCAGAACCTTTAGTATTTACCATAAAGTTGTTGTTGACAGTATTGGCCAAGATGGCAGTGTTCTAAGATTGAACAAATTCAAAGCAATTTAGCCCCAAACCTGCCTCCTCCCAGGCACCTGCACTCCCAAAATTATGCCAAGCCTCAATTTGTGTTTTGTTTTTTTTTTCTGTACAATCCAGTCATAGTCATTATGGGGCCTGGTTGTGCTTATGTCCACTGTCAAAAGCTGTGATCACACAGATGGTATCCAAAAGTAATGAATTCAGAGCATCAAAGTACTGGAGTTAAAATATACAAAGAAAGTCAGTCTTACCCCAGAGTTCTTCCAAAAAAGAAAAGTGACACACAACAGCAAAGTGGAGAATAACCACACTTTGGACTTGTTCAATAGGTAAGTGGCAAAATATCTCTAGGGTTTAGGAAACCCATCATCAATGGGAAGAAAGTCATGCCTTTCTTGTCAGGTATCCATTGTCACTACTAAGGTACTTGGTGGGGAGAGAAGTGACTGCTTTGTAATTTGCCCTTGGTTTGGACAAATTTCTGAAATGCTGGTAGCCTGATTTATGAGTCTGTTCTCAACTGGAAACAATTAGATCATCAGATGTGCATCTGGCAACTTGCACAGTGAGTTCATTTTTCTTACCCATCCCTTAGCTGCAGGAAGTACTGCAGATAGCTTGGAAGAAAGACATAGTTATGAGATACTGTAAAAGATGGTTGAGAACCCAGACCTGGAATTCAAAAAACCCAACCAATAAAAAAAAACAAAAAACAATAAACCCCAAGCCATCCTAGATATAATGTATACTTCATAGACTCTATTATCAATAATGAAACATACAGCCTACCTAACACAGAGCATAAGAAAACATTGCTCATATCATTTTGCCTCCAGGAAAAAGGAAGAGGAGGAGAACACACAGAATAAATATGTAGAGCAGAAGGATCCTCTGAAGGCTTTAATGTCTCTGCTCTGTGCTCAGGTCAGCACACCTCACTCTCATTCTTTTCTGCTGTGTTCCAGTATCCTGTTTCCTTTCTATATCCCAAGACACTACAGATGTGAGCAGTGTGTTTAATCTGCTTGTAGGCTTGCATTTTTTTGCTGCTAAAGTGTGTCTCTTATCTGTTCTGATCGTATATTCACTTTGGTAGGAGAGGTAGGTCATACCCAGCCCAGATGAAATCCCATCTGCAAATGGACCCACGTTTGTAATCTGCATAGATTAGACCAGGGTGTAAATCATAGTAGGATCATAGAATCATAAAATCATAGAGTCATAGAAACTTAGAATGGTTTGGCTTGGAAGGGACCTTAAAGATCATCTAGTTCCAAGCCTCCTGCTGTGGGCAGGGGCACCTTTCACAAGACCAGGTTGTCAAATCTCCATCACAAAAAAATTAATACTCTGAAAAATCAAAGTTCCTATTACATGCTGGCTGGTAGTACCTCCGATGAACAAATCTCCAACAATGCCATCCATGCAGTTTGGGTGAAAGTTCAAGCAGAAAAAGCATATCCCTTCACCAAGTGTTCTGTAAGGGAGGATTAATGAATATTCATTGTGTGCATATGTCCAATTTGGTAGTGATACATTGCGGAATTACTATTTCTGTCCTGAGGGGACAATTTGAAAGCATTGCAGTAAATAAGATTTGGTGTGCATTAAATTAGGCCTCACCAGAAATGGAAAGGAAAGAAAAATTAAGAACTAGCCATTCAACAAGTGAAACAGAGATCCAGGAGGAGGCAAATACTACAATATTAATAGGTAATGTCCTAAAGCTTGAGCCATGGGAAGACAAACTAAGGTATCACAGAAAAATGTTAATTCTGGAATCCTCAAACTTTAATGTGCTGAGCTGTACAATAAAACATCCTTTCAAGGAAAAATTACAATACATTATGGCAAGATATTCAATACTCCTTTGTATAGAAATGAAACAGGTTCAGCCTTGGAGTTAACATCTTTGGGGGAAATTATGGGATTAAAAAAAAGAAAGTGCTTTAGCTGCTAATCACAAATAGTCAGGAATGAACCTTCCCCCAGGAAACTTGCTGAACTATCATTGCTAAGACCTAGAGGAAAAAAAGATGGTCACAATTTCTGACACTTGTAAGGGCCATCAGGAGACTGAACTCACTAAAAGGCTCAGCTGAAGGATATGCTATGCATCTCTAAGGGGCTTTTGTGCTAGAAGACTTGTCATCTGGAGGCCACTTTCAGAATCTTTTTCATCTTCTTTCTGATATAATAGAGCAGAGAGCGCTGCTTTTCTCATCCATGCCTCAGACTTTTGCAAAATCATTCTGCCTGAATATTTCACAAAATGTGGATCTGTGAATGGCTGAATTTGTCCAGTCTTGTACACCCAGGCATATTCTCCTTGCACACAAATACTCCAAATATCTGTGTTATTCTGCAGATCTGGGAGGGACACTCTCAGGGCTTTTTTAGTTTTCAGGTTCATGTCCTTCAATGTGGCACATGCAGAACAAAAGTTTCCCAAAATTAAGGGGTTTTGTAACCTTTTTTTTAATAACCATCTTGTTAAAGAATAGTATTTAATTGAACAGTTTTGATTGGTGGTGCCTTATGCCTTGCACTGTTTCTCTGTAGCTTTACGTTTAAACAAAAATATTTCATCTGGCAAGCATTTTAAAGATGTCTATGAGGCTCTGCTTTAAAACAACAGCTTCTGTCCCCATCGTAGCAGCTTACCACCCTGACTGGTTGAAATGCTGTGACAACACACTCACTGCCTGAGTTTCGGAGAGGAAGTCACTCTGCCTTTGAAAAGTCACCATTTGAGCACTTGATGTGGAGGCCACTTCTTACCAAAATGAAAATGACAGTGTCAATAGTTGAAGCAAGAGCACTGTATTTCTCTGTATTTCCTACTGGTGGGAATGAAAGGAAACATTTCTTCACACTCTAAATGCCAGAGCCCTTTTCCTGCTCTGAAGTTGCCTCTACTGCTGTGGTGCAGTGAGATAATCTAAAGAGAAGAAAGGAGAATGGTACAGTGTGCTTGAAAAATTCAAAAGATATTTTATGCCTAAGATGCAAAACATCATAATGGAGGAAACTTATTTTGTCAAAACCTTTGGCTTCTAGTGAGAAAATTTGTACTTTGTCCCATCCCCTCACTCTTGTTAAAGCAAATATCCAGTTAAGGGCAAAGAAACATTTTGTGTTTCTTAGCCTGTTGAGCAAGGTGTATTTTTTTAGGACCAGCCTACTTTCCTAGCCACTTCTGATATCATGGAAGGTTTCCTCTGTGGACTGATGTCACACTTGTTTCTATGGAGCCTGACTAGATTTGGCATTTCCAAATTAAATATTTATTTTCCCCTTCATGTCACATTAGAACCAGTCAATTCTCTTAAAATTTGGGACTTAAAAAAGCTTGATTGCTAACTAATAGGGGTAAGGATATCATAGGTCAAAAAATGGAAAACTTTTCTTAGACACTTATATGTTCTCCAGTTTTCTTTCTCTGAATGTTTGCATAATTAGGACACTTCAATAATAAACTGGAAAATAGCAATATATATATATATATTTGGTGAGAATTTGAGGAGCAGGGTGAGATTCTTCTTTTGCAGGAAAAGCAGAAAAAAGCAGCTCAGTGGAGAGAGGGTTGAAAGCTCAGAAGCAAAACAAAAATTTATATTGGAAATCAGTTGTGCCTCTTCTCGATTTGCTGCTGTTTGAAACTGCACACAGTGTTCAAAAGTTCCATTTTAATTCTATTTAGAGTAGGGCAAGAGAAAGAAGGGAGGAAAAGGAAAAGGAAACTGAGTTTGGCAAAATGCAAGGCAGTATCAAGGTGGAAAACTTGGCCTCAGAACTGGGAGGCAAGAACTTTCTAGGCTGCCTTCACTGTCATTGGATTTGAGAGCAGACACATTGTTCTCTTTCCTGGTTAAACACCACACATCTGCACATCTACTTGCAGGGAATGGTAATCCAAATTTGTAAACTGCATTGATGGGAACATGAAATTGTGAGGAATTCAGATTATATTCCTGACACAGTGATCCTGTTCATCAGTGGAAGAAGAGACAGCGGCAACATTCCTTACATGGAAGTCTTGGACATCTTCTGAGGTCTGTCATCAAGGAAGAAGGTGGAATGGAGCAGAAAAAGAGTGAGAAAGTGGTTCTTATACACTCTCCCAAAATGTGCCTTTAACTTTGAGTAGCACTGTAATTCAGTGCGTCTGGAAGCCTCCTCTAAGGGGCCGTAGTGCTTTGTGAATGTTCCAGGAAAAGTGGTGGGCATAAAGGTGATATGGAAAGTGAAATATCAGGCTGAAAGGTGTCCTTGTAATTATTTGCTTGCTTTGTTGTTATATGAAGTTCAGCAATTCCTACTTTCTTTCTGTATGCCCTCAACTCAAAACATAGATATCCTTGCTAAAAAGGGTATCTATCATTTTTTTTCAGAAAGAATTATTTTAACTAACACTGAAAATATTTTTTAGAATGTTGTATTTTCTTTAATTTCTTCTTGCTCTTCTGGCTTAAAAAGAAAAAAGTACATTCCAATCTTATCCACATTCAACTAATTTTACAAGGGCTTTGTTATGTACCAAGGAAAAAATCTGATCTCCTGCTGCTTTAGAGAAAGTAGAGTGACAAAGTCGGTCAGCTGTTCTCTCCAGGCATATCTGGGTCTTACCTCATTAACAGCATTTTTGCTTCAGTTTGTGTCTCATAATCTAGAGTCTCCCTGATGTCAATGATAATATTTCTTACTTAATAACACTGACAGCTCCTATCCAAATCCAAAACCTACAGTATGGACCCCTAACAGTAGATCTGTTTCACTGCCCTTCTCTCAAAGTGATCTTGACCCAAATCACTTGTGTTATTTCTTCCCACCTCCACTTTGACATTTCTTTATTCATTGCTTTCCTTCAGCTGCTTACATTTTCTCTAGCTATATTTCAAGACCAGACATGAAGAGTTTTTATATGCAATCTACTGCACATCTGCTTAAAGATTTTCTTATTCCTAAGAGCTTTGGTATCAAGAAACTGGAATCTGAGGCCAAGACAGACTGTTGAGAAGAGTACATGCAAGATGACCTCTATATGTAAACAAATTAATATCGTTTGTGTGCTTGTCCTTCTCACTAACTAGCAAGCTGTACTTTAAGATAAAGGTAGTCAAAAATGTCTTTCCTACATATCCACAAGTCCCATGAACATCCATAAGTAAAACATTTAAGTGGAAGTGTTTTGTACTATCTTAGCAATCTTATTGTGTTTTAATTCCTTTTTATTGCATTAAAGGTAATTGGTTATTTGGGAATCTAGATGCCCACAGTAAAATTGGGAAGATGTTTCATCCCTTGGAGAAGTTATACTCTGTCAAAAATGCCATCCAACCTGACAGAATTTTTGTAGATGGAAATCATCACAATCTGTAGACATTTTTGTCTCCCAAGGAACAGCGTTTGTCACTTGACTGGGTGGCAGAAATGAGGTGGTAAATCCACTTGTAGCAAACTTTTTCCTTCCTGAAACACACAGAGCAAGTCATGAACTATGTGGCATGTAAGGGGTGCAAAGGCTGGCCAATGCTGTGGCACTCAGCACTGTCCCTGCACTGCCAGTCTGTGGGGGAACAGGACACGTACAAGGGAAGGCAAAGCAAGGGTACTGCCTCTGCTGAAGCCACCCTGCCTGTCAGAATCAGCAGCTGATATTTCCACCAAAGCTGTATGAACCCAACAGAATCCATCTGCTGGACCATCTGTGTGATGAATCACTAAAACTACATTCCATCTGTTGTTTCACTGCCACAAAGTTTGCCAGCCTCACCCTCACTCTGTTATTTGAATATTTTTCTTTCCCTCCGGGCTTCCTCCGTGCTCTTGTCTCTCTTCCTTTCTGTATCTTTTTTGTTTTGTTTTGTTAATACAGTGCCTTTCCAATCTCTGAAATGTAAAGAAGGAGGAAGTTATATTCCTACTACACTCTGGTTAGCCAGGAACAGCTTTGCTCAGGGCAAAATACAGATCTGTTATGTGTATATTATCATTGCCTGTCTTCAGCTGCTCTGTACCAGGCAAGAGATCGAGGCTGTTTCACGCTCCTTAAGACTCTCCCCCACATTTAGGCTGTCACATGGAACTATTAGAAGTTTAGATTGTGTGTTGACTTTTTCCTCTCTCTTGAGGGAAATATTTTTTATGCATTTTTTATCTCTCAGCTTGAAAAGTCAACTTTGCCTTTAGCATCTAAAAAAAAGGGAGAAGTGCCCAGTTACATCTTCACCCACATGTATCTTATATTTGGGGAAGGCTCAGCTGAAGGTCCTTCACCAGAGGACAAGCTTTGGCTGGCATCAGCCACGGCATAGTGCTGAGAGAGTGGGTATGGGCAGGAAATGTGGCTGTATGCAAAACAGAAGGCTGATCACTGTGCAGCAGAAAAAAAAGGAAGGTATAATCTCTTTTACTGACCTCAGAGTCCAACCAAGCAGATTTTCCGTATTTGCTCTCAGCTTTGATGTTTAACAAGGAACAAAATTAGAATTTGGTCCTGTGTGGAGGCATAGAGAACAGAGAAGGAGACCTCCTCCTTATTTGTCATAAATTTGGAAAGGGGACTGGTGTGCAAGCAGACATAAGGACTGTGGTATTTAGGAACTTGGCTGTAGTGAGCAGGTTTCTGTGGAGTCAGCATTGACATTGACTCAGCCTGGGCTGGGAAGGCAGTGTTGGATAGCCTGGGTACCACTCAAGGAAAACATGGTTTGCAGCAGGCCTATATCTGTCTCCTCTTCCTGCTGCACCTTCTCCATCTTTGTCCCTACAGCCTCAACTATGCATAGTAATGTATGCAGAGCCCTTCAGATCAGGACAAGGGCATGCAGGAATCTCCCCAGCTCTCCCACAGTTCTTGTGGGATGACTGAGGGATGGGGGAGCACGTTTTGGCAAGGCCTGATCAAACTGGAATGCCTCACTGTCACTGTATCTCTCCCATACAAACTTAGAAAAGCTGCCTAGTGCTAACCCATAACACAGCAAGGCTGCCTTGAGAGGTGCTGGATGCCTCAAGCCTATCCATGTTTAAGAAGCATTTGGACAATGCCCTTAGCAGTATGATTTAGCTCTTGGTCAGCCCTGCAATGGTCAAGCAGTTGGAGTAGATGGTCATTTAAATCCCTTTCAACTGTTCTATTCTATTCTGTTCCTTAAAACCTGCATTCACCGAGCAGTGATGTTTAGATCAGCTACTAGGCTGCTTCTCTACATCCTCTTTGCCTTGAATTCCTCTTTCTCTCTAGACTTTGGAAGGACTAGAGAGACTGATCTCTCAATTTTGGCACTGAATTACATGGGTAAAAATATCTGGCTGAATCGCTCCCCTTGCTTTGCCTTGCTAAGGGTTTGAAGCGATGACAAATCTGCCACTACCAGATGTTCAAATGATTAACTATAGTGCTAAAATAAAGAAAAAGGTAATAACCTGGGCCTTTAATTTTAGACTAGCTACTATTTAGCTTCAACTTCCAGCCAGTGGATCTTGTTAGCCTTTTATCTACTAGATTAAAGGACTTTCTCCTGACATCTATCCTTTTGTACAGAAATTTATATTCCTGCACTTGGGAACATCAGAGATTAAAATCAGAACATAAGGAGCACTGAAAACTGTTGTACTTTGCTTAGGAGACAGTGCACTTATAAAATACCCAGGCTGATGTGACCACTTTTCACAAAGAGAGAGTAAATAAGAGTGATGTGCTCTCTTGGCAAACAAATGAGAGAAACAGCAGCAGCAGGGTGAGCCTGGGGAATAGCAGTTTCTTGGCATTTTTGAAAGGCCTGTATCCCTGCCCTTTCATGCCCCATTCACTTTCAGACAATGACTATTCAGTAGTTTATCTCAGGCAAGAAGCAGTATCTTCAACTGAGTAGTCAGTGGAATCATTTAGTACAAAAGGGATGTCAAATGTAAACAGTGACTAGAGAAGCCCAGAAATAGGATCAACTCACTACATGGATGAAGTGAATAAAAAGTAGAAATATTGTGTTATGTTTGGGTGCATAGAGTTAGCCCAGTTTTCAGAGGTACTGTTCTGGAAGGGTTAAAGGTACTGTTTCTGGGCAAACACCGAGCAGCGCTGTTCAAAGGACACCTATTTTCTTTAGAATGCATGTATCTGCTTAAAATATTATTCAGTATAAGCAAATTTTCTGTGTTTTATGATTTTCTTCAGTGTCCAACTGACTTGCATCCAGCTATTCAATTGGATTGAAAAATTTTGAGCTCAAATATGTTGAACACCTCTGTGTAGCAAGACTAGATTATATCGTTATCATTTGGAAGGAACCTAAAGAGTTCATCCAGTCCAACTGCCTGATCACCTCAGGGCTTACCAAAAGTTAAAGCAGGTTATTTGGGGCATCATCCTAATGCCTCTTAAACACCAATAGGCTTGGGGCCTTGACCACATGTCCAAGTGAGAGGGAGAGCAAGATGTCCCCTAGCCAGAGAAATGCTGCCTTGGCAGGCAGAAGGGTATGGCTGCCTAGAGGAGCAAACACAGGGTGGTTTGCTGCCCGTGAGTTGTCCAAGAACAATTCAGGGAAGATGAAGGAGGAGAAAGCATTGATCTGTTGAAAGATAGGACACCAATCAAGTCAAATGAGAGGGAGCAGCTATCCCCTTACTCTCAGACACCAAGAGCCACGGCAGGCAGGCAATGGTGTCATGCAAAGGGATGTGATTGTGTGGTACGAGTGCTAGAATCCTCAGCTCTGCCAGTAGAAGCAGTGTCAGTGTGACAGGCCTTGCTGAGATCTGACTTGCTGGTCACACATGCCTGTCATGCTACCCCCTGGCACTGGAGCTGGCGTTCCTGCTTGTCACTGCACTGAACAGAAATGCTGTTGTGCTTACAGCCAGCTCAGGTGTCTTTGACACACCACTGTGCAGACAGGATGGATATTTAACACCCATTTGTTTTTCAGTTGGGTAATTTATAGCTCAGGACAGGAACTGTTTCAGCAAATGAACCCATGTGCTAACTGCAACCACCCAGGAAGATCCTCTGGTAGCTGTTCCTTCTTGGCTCCTAGGTTTGCTCTAGGCTGTTCTGACACATCTTCGTTGTGTCAGACCTGTCTGCATCTGTGCAGTTTTTGGTATTTCTGACTTGGGGAACATAGGTTGGAAGGCAAATGCAGCCTGCAATTATGTAATCTTTCTCTCCTAACAATAAAACCAATCAATCAAACCAAACCAAAGCAAACAAAAAAAAAATAAAATAAAATAAAAACCCTCTGAAGTAAAATCTGTGACTTTACAGCCCAGGTACTCAACCAGGGATGGTGTATACCCATGCACCCAGTTATTTTTTTCAATTTCTCTCTGTGACAGGTATCAGATGAAAATTTCATCAGCACACATGAATTCCTGAGGGAGTATATTTGATTTGGAAAGCAAAAAAAAAACATTTCAGGGAATTTCTGATAAGCTCTGCTTTGAACTGATGATTTTCTGAAAGTTACTTAAACAGCAGAAGTAAATAGCCTCATAAAATATCCCAGCTAATTTTTTATTTTATGACAACTGATGAAGGACAAATAGAGAGAGAGAATGTGGAAAAACAAAATGATTCACCAGAAGATATTTGAGTTCTGTACAAGCAGTCAAATAATGATAGATCCCAGTCAGAAATAATGTAGTCATAAAAAAAAGATGAATTGGATAATTTTCTTGAAAGAAATAATGTAACCAGCTCTACTCCACAACCACAAAAAAATAAATTTATGTGGCAGCAGATGACAGCACTTTCTCAGGAAAAGGTATTGTTATGCAGTCAGCATATACATTTTCAAAGGAATTGGCATTGGGAAAGAGCACCCTTCAAGCACTTAATAAAAGTAATTTTTATTTATTAATTTATTTAAAATACATTATGAAAATCCCTTGATCCTACTTGGTTGCTCCCAGATTTTGAATAAATTACCTTCAAAGCCCACCACAATGCTGGAACTGATTAATTATATTAAAAGCAAACATTCTCAGAGCACCATTTGGCATCAGTCACACTGGTTTGGAAGTTTACCACTGTGTAAAGCCTCCATTGTAGCATCGTGGCATGAGACACGGAGACTGGCATGGGCTCATTGTCACAGAAGGGAAGATCTTTGCCATCCTTACCAAACATGCTGAAAACAGGTTCAGATAAAGGCCTTTGCTTTATGATTGCCTGTTGTGAGAAACACCACAGAGTTCCCCAAAATTTAGGTCACCATTTGGATCCAACTGAGTGTTGACCTGAGTTAGAGACTGCCCTTCCAACTGGCCCATCACATTTGTCAGTGGAAATGTGCCCTTCTCTTTACCAGAAAAATTGGAGTCAGTGTTTTTTTCTTATAAATGCTGGTTGGTTATCTGCAGCCTGTCTGGAGGGGATCCTCACAGCAAAATATTGAGTTTGTCATGCATTTTGTCTGAACCATTTCCAAGAGAGCAAAAAACTACTGCCTATGAATAGTGTCTGAGGATTCTATAATATTTAGACACTACTTGCTACCATCCAAATGTTTCTGGAAAGAATTGGAGCTGGTCAAAAAAATCCAATGTAAATTATCACAAACAAGGCTGGATTAAACTTGTCCTAACTTTTCATTTAAACATTTTAAGGCATGATATTCCTTCATCAGTGATGGTGCCAATAAGAGAGCAAACAGACTGCCAGCAGTAGTGTTTATAAGGAGACATGTCTTCTTACACTTTGGAAATTTTAGAAAGAGGAATTTTGTAAATTTTTAGGCTTTTGCAAATAGCAAAGAAAACTTAGCTGGAGGATCTGCTGCCTTCCTTCCCGCTGCCTTTGCATGTGGTCTCAGGAGGAGTCAAAGGTGGCAGCTTGCACAAGGCACTACCTGAGAGTGTGAGCCAGTATGGGAGGACTGTGGCCTGTATGGCACATTTCTATTATTTATATATTCATGGGTTCAGGTGTTGATTTTCAGATCTACATGGAGGACACTGGAAAATGTTATCAGCTGCAAGGGACTGTTTGCCATCTGTTGTGTTTGCTGTAAAGCACCCCTGGTTGCATAAAGACAATTCCTTGATATAGCCTAGCTCTCCTACCTGCTTCTCCAGTCTCACATTAATCTAACCTTTAAAAAAAAGCATCTTTTTATCAGGTTGTACTAGGCAGCAGGAAAATTTGCTGTCTTTGTAATCTATTTATTTACAGACAGGTTCACCTAACCCAAGCCAATTTATACTGGTGATATAATATCCCACTTGTCACTGGAGAGGGGTTAGGTACTTCACAAAATGATATCTGAATTTCAGATTTCTATCAAAAATGTAGGATGAAATTCTGCCTGCTAAGTAATGATTTGGTTTTGGGTTTTTTCTGTAAACAAAGTGAGATTTATACAAGATAGTAACTACCAGGCAGCTGGAGCTGAGTAAAACCCATCTCTCTCAAGGTCTGTTCCCAGTTCTCCTTCCAAACAACTCAAACCTGCTGCTTCAGCTGTTGCCCCTATTAATGTGTTTCAGTGGATGCAATCCCCAATTTATCTGCATAGCTGGCTCTCTAAGCAAAACAAGATGAAGTACAGTCCCTGCTTCACCCCATCCCACAAAATTAGAGATATTTTTCTCTTCTAACACATTCTGCCCACAATTTTTTAGGAAGTTACCCTTGAGAACATGAGTCCTTCATTCTTTGCAGATTTCTTTATTTATGAAAGTATTCACTTGCTGAACTCTTTGACTTTGCTGCAAAATGGATGTGTATATTTCAAATAAGTTTTATTGCCATAATCCTAGTCTTGAAACCCTCATCAACTAGCCCAAACAGACTTATTTCTGTGTTGAGCAGCTTCAGCTCAGTGACTGTGAGGCACTGTCAATTTATTGTTAAAAGCCTGAGACATTTCTGTCTTATGGAAATGCAAATGTCCTCTAGGCTTTATACCTTCAAGGCTGCTTTTTAAGCTAAAGTCTACTCCTATCCAAGCATTGCATCACTTTAATATCTAACAAGGACATAATGTGAAGGCCTTTAAAAAATCAGAAGCAATTTTTGCAAAAGGTTTTTCACTATGCCTCCTCAAATGCTACATTTCTTGAATGAAAGTGCTACCCACAAATATTCGTTCAGTGTCAATAAGATATTAAGGCAAAAGAGTCATGTCAATGGTTAAATGGAAAGGTTTCAAGGCAAATGTATTTACTACCTGGAAACCGAATCCTAAGGCTTTGTAAAAATAAATCCCATTATATAAAAATAAATCGCACACAAACTCTCTTAAGTACCATAATTTGTTCCAAATGCTCAAATATCTTTGTTCACTGAGAGTGCTACTCTGCTGCCCTTTCCTGCAGCTCTTAATGCCAGAGTGAGAGTCAAGGCCTCACAATAAGGGCACTTTTTTTTTTAATTAAATCACATGGAAGTTATTCAAGAAGAGTCACTAGAAGCTCTTCCATTTTATCCTTGGAAGCAAGACTGTACTGTTTCTTCTCAAAAATCTTTTTGCAGTACATGGAACAAATATGCTAATACTGCATAGTGTTCTTTACAATAAATGAGTATTGACAGGATTAACAGAGAAGACAAAATATTTGGGTTCATATTACCAGCCTTCAAGAGGCATCAGTGAAGAGATTTCTGCAAAGAGTGCAGACCATGAGCAAGAACTCAATTCCATTCCATTCCATTCCATTCCATTCCATTCCATTCCATTCCATTCCTCTTAATTTTGCATAATTTCATTGCATTCTATGCTACTCTATGAGGTTTCACTCTATTTTATTCTATGCATTTCAATTCCATGCCATTCCATTCTGCTCTGTGAAGTTCATTCATTCCATGCTGCTCTATGAGGTACCATTCAATTCCATGCCACTCCATGCCCTTCGATGAGGTTTCATTTCATTCCATGCGATGCCATGCCATGCCATGCCATGCCATGCCATGCCATGCCATGCCATCCCATCCCATCCCATCCCATCCCATCCCATCCCATCCCATCCCATCCCATGCTATTCAATGCCATTCTTTGGGGTTTCATTTCATTCCATTCAATTCCATTCAATTCCATTCCACTCAATTCTGTTAAATTCTACAAAATTTCATGCCACTCCATTCCATGACATTCTGTGATATTTTATTTGTGATAAGATCTATCCAGTCCTTTTGGCTTGTTTTCATCTCAGAGAAAAGAAAAAAACAAAATCCACAAAGCATCAAACCCGTAATTCCTTGGGCTGTGTTACATCTTGCCCTTCTGCCAGACTGCTCCTGCCTTAGCTCATTCAATGAACCTACTTGAACTCTTAGCCCCTTAGGAGATTTTTAACACTTGCTGGCAGTCCACAGAGGTCATGTTTAACTCACATTTGGTGATGCATTGTTGTTACCTCCAGCAGAAGTTAGGGGGAATGGTATAGGCTTATGGAGAAGCTTCTTTACAGAGCTTTTTGTTTTTTATAGATCCCACACCAGGTGAGCAGGACATATCTGCACTTTATTTCCCTGATACATATCTTTATATGCTGACATGTCTTCATTCTTCCAGCTGGTTCCTGGTTCAGGGACTGGTGAAGCAGCTATCCCTTGCCCATTTCTCCAAATATCTAGCAAGTAGATGGCACTACAGCCAAGTTTTGTGCATCCACATGCAGGCAAGCTTCTGCTCGTGCACCTTGTTCCCTCCCACACCTGCAGAGAAGAGAGAGTTTTAAGAGCTGCACCTCAGGGTGCAGGACAACAATTGTGGCAGAGCTTCCATTGCATGTGTAAACATTTGGGCCACTGTCTTTCACAGAAAGATTTCATCCAGACATGCACACATATTTGTCCCACTCATTCTTTTGGAAATGCCTCCATAGGTAGACCAGAATAAGAGGTCATCTAAATGTGGTGCTGCAAAGCTGTATTCTCCCCTGCAGGGACCACCTGGACCTGTTTACCCATTTGTAGTGACCTAGACCATGTCTCACATTTAAATTTGCCTAATAGGGACCCTACAGCCTATTTCCCCACTCCTATAAGAATGCAACACTATGCTGGTGCCTGTGCTGTGAAAAATGCACAGAGAATACCTTTTCAAACAATGACAGCTTGCTTTGCAGGCTAGTTACAGCAATAGGCTTCAGATTTGTAAGCTAATCTGTGACATTTACTTCTGTCTTAAATTGGCAGTCATGAGTGAGGAGAAACACGTTTACTCCTATAACAGATGCATATCTTTGCCTAGGTAGCTTTTCTACTCAATATATAACTGCTTGATACTATTTCTCAGGGGAAGGGCAAAACATCCTCACCACATGCAAAATATGAAAAAAAATGGGGGGGTACAAAAAGAAGAAAAAATAGTATCTTCCATCAGAGCTTTTTACTATTTGGAAATATATATATATTATATATATGAATAAATAACAATAACATAGAAACAAGTAAAATAATAACCTGTCTACATTCCTCAAGGAAAAATGCTTTCAGCTAGACTGACTTTCAGCTCAGAGAATTGCTATTTCATGTGAGTGAAACAACACAATTCACATTCATATCCTAGGCAAAAGATTACTTAGAAATTGGCATAGTTTATTGTGTTTGTGAGGCACAAGTTTCTAGAGCTGTTGAATTTGTCATTATTTCAGTTTCTTTCAGAACAACAATCAATATCCAGAATCAGAAAATGGGGTAAACATTTTTCCTGTGAGTTAAGCTCTTTTTACATGCTTGAAAAATTCTCATTGAGATTTAGTAAAAAAAAAAAAAAAATACAACACTCAGCTTTTGATTTGACTGGGCTATAATCCAAATTATGCAACTTCACAACTGGAATTAACCTATCCTCCAAAACCTGAATTTCCAGGGAAAAATAAGTGGAAGACTTTCTTGAAAATATTTGGGGGAAGCATACTTCTTACTAGCTACAGAGCAAGGCAGCGAATTGCTTAATTTAAAACATGTAGTAATTTGGGGGATGGTACTAGGTTTTAAGTTCAAAACCTGAAGGCAGCTGGCAAGAAAGATGGAGCAAGACTTTTACAAGAGCTTGTAGTGGTGGGACAAGGGAGGATAGCTTCAAACTGAAAGACAGTAGTTTGAATTAGATATTAGGAAGAAATTCTTTATTGTGCTGGTGGTGAGGCACTGAAAGGGATTGCCCAGAGAACCTGTGGGTGCCCAACCCATAGTAGTGTTCAGGGCCAGGTTTGATGGGGCTTTGAGCAATCTGTTCTAAGGGAAGGTGACTCCTCTTGGCAGGAGGGTTGAAACTAAATGGTCTTTAAGATCCCCTCCAGCCCAAGCCATTCTTTGATTCTATGATATTCAAGGATTTTGCTGCCACAGAGGGCAGAATCCAGTCTTCCATCTCCTGACAGAACAAAGTATTCTCTATCATTGGTCGCCTCCTATCTCCCTTTTCCTTTCTTTTTCTTCTGACTGAGAAGTTACCTGTTGTTAACAGCACAAATTATCAAAAGTATGTCCTTGCTAAAGTCAGCCAACAAGCTCTTCATGACTCAGAAAAGAAGCCTTCTGGTCATTTGGCTCAAGTGGAGCCATATGGACAATCTACCTCCCAAGTGACAGTGAATCAGATAAAGAGAGTCCCTCCTCCAACACTAAGCAGGAAGTGTTGACCTAATTGACAGATAAAGGATCTGGCAGGTTAAATGGAAAATAAACTGATACTGTCATTATTTGTAATGCTTTTTACCTCAAGGTTTAAGCAAATAATTGGAAGTTCCAATTAAAAATGGAATTATTTGAATCTATTTTATGAAAATGACAGAGAAGTTACAATTACCTACACTGTGCCAGCAGTTGTGTAGAGGTACATGCCAGTATAGTTTCCTGTTGAACAGTACAAACCACTGCAATGAAAAAGCCCAAACCAAATATAAAACAAGACAACAAACTCCATACAAGCAAGACTTGGGAGTTACAGTAGATCAAGCTTTAACCCATAAACCTGCAGCCACTGCAGAAGAGCGGTGATGATGTACACAAAATGAAGCCATTTATGTAAAGACTTGTCCTGTAGATAATGTATATTACAGTTATCAAGGTCAGCTATGAATGAATTGCACAAGAATCTATCCATTACAGATGTAGCCATTACAGGACTTCTTTTGATAGTAATCCAGCTGTTCAGCTATGGTTTAAGTCTAAACTCCCTTCCTGACACTGCCTTGCAGACTTGAGGGATTCATATTTCAGATATTTGCATTAAATTTTATTAAAAAAAACTTTTCCTTTCCTCCCATGAGCCACTGTCAAGGTCTTAAAGACATTATAACACTCATGCCTTAGCGACTGCAGATGCTACTGAAACAAACTGATTTTTACAGCTCCAATCTTCATTTCTTCTGTTTCCCTGCACTCTGCATCTGACTCAGATAACAGTGTTGTGGCAGTGCTTGGGGGAGAGGGGAGCCCTCATTGCAGGCTGCAACTTCCTTCTGAGGGAGGAGTGGTCAGTGCCTGCACTGATCTCTTCTCTGTGGTGAGCAGTAGCAGGGCTCAAGGGGAAGGCCTGAAGCTGAGTCAGAAGAGGCTCAGGTTGGATACTGCAAGAACATTCTTCACCCTGATGGTGGTTGGGCACTGGAACAGGGTCTTCAGGGAAGTGGCCACAGTGCCAAACCTGATAGGGCTGAAGAAGTGTTTGGACAGGACTCCCAGGCACATGGTGGGACTCTCAGGATTGTTCTGTGCTGGGACAGGAATTGGACACTGATGATCCTAGTGGGTACCTTCCTCTTCAGGGTATTCTATGACTCTGTAATTCTGTGATAAGGTCCTATTGCAGCCCGTTTCCTTTCTGATTCAGCATTAAAGTTTCTTTCTTTTTGCTGCACTTTGAGAAACTCCTCTCAGAAATTATGACATGCATATTTCATAAAGCAAATTGATATGCTAAAATATGCACAAATCAGTCTGATTTTGCCTAAAGGCATCTGTCCAAGCAGGGAAAAAAACCTTCAGAAGTTCATTATTTGCAGTCTTACAAATGCTGTTCCTTACAGAGATGTGGATGAAGAAATCATGGCACAAAGAGACAAAAGACTCAAAGTTTTCTTGGTTTGGTATTGGTTTTTTAACCAAAAACTGACTTGGGAAAATACAGAATCCAAATATGTTTCAGAACAAAATGCCATCATGCCCAAATTTTCATTTTGAATCAATTCAGGCAGGGACTGATCCCCAAAGCATTTCCATGACCAAGAAGTTATTTCCAGGAACAAGACTGTGATGCTATTAGGTATAGAGTACATATTTGAACCCATAATTCTCATTTATTCATTTTGTTGTTGAGCTGAGTGTTCTGCTCTTGATAAGACAACCACAGAGAGAAGTGTGGAACTGCAGTGGACATTTGAACTATGAAAGGGAACATAAATATGTAAACAGGTGCTCAGTGAAGGAAAAAGCAACTATCTTGGGCTGCTTCCCTTTCTGTTATACTGAGCATCAAGAAGAGACTCTTCGGTTCAGTTCATGCTTCCTGACTCCCAGCAGGGCTGGAGTCCTCTGGCAGAGCATTGCCACAAGGATGTTTATTCACAGCAGCACTCCTTACAATAGATTCCTGCAGTATAAGGTACAAGAAACTTGTTCATCCTACTTGGTTGGCAATCTGATCAGTGAAGGAGCAGCCCTGGAGCCATAAGCTGCACAAGTCACTGAGCATTTTGCTGTTAACCAGGCTTTGATTTCTCCTCACTAGCATCTAGACAACTAGCTTACTGAAAAAATGCCCAAGGGTGATTCAAAAAGCAGGTTTGCTCCATCTGTGTCAGGACAGCAAAGCACAGGCAGTGAAAACAGCACCACATCCAGAGAGGCCAACACAGTGCTCAAGGCCACTGAAATGAATGCTTCTGAATTGCTGTGTGCAAAGTTTTGGCTGCATTATTCATGCATATGAAAAACTGCTTGGCTTTTTTGTGTGTCTTCTCTCTTCCTCTGAAAAGGGAGGAAAACTGTTCAGGAGAAGTAGAGACATGAGAACTAGAAATCAAAACAAGAAAATTGTTGAAATATAGACAGGGGATGGTATTACACTGGAAAAACTGTGCAGGGCCAGAAGTTGGATTCAATGGTCCTTGTGGGTCCCTTCCAAATCAACTTATTCTATGATTCTGTGATTATTTAAAAAATAACAGCAGCTTCTTGTATCCTGTTACTTATTTGGTTAGTGTCCAAGAACAGTTCCTCACCAAAATATCTTCTACGGTCCTTGTACTGATGATTTCTTGTCAAAATAAACAGGAGAGAAAATCATACATACAATAGAAGGGAAAAATATTAGAGGATAAGAACAAAATCACTGCAACTGTAAGCTACCCACATAAACTTGCCATCTCTACCACTCAAATTGCTTTTCTTCCTGAGAAGCTCCTGACTTCAACATTTTCATTCTTTTCAGTACCTGAGGCAACAGTACCTGTCCCTTCACAGGTCTGTACTTCCCCTCAGTTTCCACACTTTGACAGGAGCAAGGAACATCACAAGGAGGCAGAAACTTGTAAGAGTTAGAGTGAGCTGAGTCTATAATGCTCAGAGCAGCTGAATATCTCCTGGTACTTCCTTGGGAACCATATTTTCCCATTTCTACAGCAGACAGCTCCACTGTCCAAGTCTTGAAATATTCCTGTATGTCTCCATGCTGTACCACAGGCTCAGCCTAGGACAGTAATTATGTCCCTTTATTTCTGAGCTACAATCTGCATGTGGCAAGTGAAGTTGATACTTGCCAAATATTCACTTGCTTTGCACAACACGACACTATACAACTTCATTTTTTGGATAAAGTCTTTGTGCATTGCCAGAGGATTGGACTGGAAGACTTTTATAGGCACCTTCCAACCCACACTCTTTTATGACTATGGTAGGGTATGGATACTAGGGCTGTGTGTGCATCTGGAAAAGGCAGTGTAAGATGACTGCAATGTGCCTTGCTGGATTTCTGCTGTTATACCACAGTAATCTGTAAATAAAAGGAGATGCAGAATTGCCACATCAGCTCACGGAATCCTGTCAGCACTAACAGCAATACCATGTATGCCTCCATTTACTGTAAAGGAGGTTTATGATTAAACACCAGGAATTCTTTTTTGGCTCATTTCAGAGGCCAAGCCACTGAATCTCTCTATCCAGCATGGTGTAGCTGCCTGGAGTTGTAGAATGGCACTGTTGGGTGGCTTCACTAAGGCATGTGTCACCCACCCATTTATTCTTCACTAGTTCTGCTCTGTGGAGAGTGATGTGCCAGTCCCTACCCCTAATCACCTGTACAGTTTGGTCTGGGTCTATTTTTATGCTTGAAATACACAGTTCTGCCTCTCTTTTGGCAGATGAACATTACAGCAGGTGTCAAAACAGATGTGTATACAAGTTAATGATGGCACTTGCCACAGTCAATTTTAGTCTTCTATAACTTATACGCGTATAGACCAATGGTTTCTATGTTGAGCAGAGACATTCAGAGCATGGTAAATTCTGTGTTCCTGTCTGCTTTCAATGATTAGTGAGATTCTGATCTGTAAGATCTATATCTTTGAGAAACCTCAAAGTTGGCGACTTAAATCCTACCCTAAATATGCAAAGACATAAATGGTCCTTAACTTTAGGATTTTTTTATTTTAGAGCAGGTTGGGCTTAATGCTATAAACTTCCTAAAACACTGAAGAAGTTTTGTGTAGGTATGTATATGGGAATGTAGGAAGCATATTTGCTTTTAGTACCTACCTCCTCCACTAACCACTCCAGTTACATTTTTGACATATCACTATCCATGCTTCTCAGGTTTAGATCTTTGCCAAAAAAGAGGAACAGTGACAGAAAAGGAACTTGCTGTGGCATTTCATTTTATTACTGGACTAATTCTTCCCTGTTTGTGACATGTCCTTTGTCAGATGCACAGTGATGACAGCATATTTTCTACTTACATCAAATTCCTAACCGTGAGAGAAGAATTAGTGATGCAGCCCCATTACACAATTTAGCTGTATATTTGGAATACTCCAGACTTCAGCATGCCTTACATCCAGGGGCCAGGGCTGATGTGGTTTCAAGACAAATATTTTTTTCATATAGATGTTTTTGGAGAGAAACATCTTTCTTTGCTATGATATTCTTGGGAATTCAAATTTGTTTCCACTTGTTTATAAGAGCTCCAGATAGGTAATGAGTGTCGTAGACAAAACTGCACCTGCTTTGTAAACACAGTTCTATGTAATAGCCATGAAAATATTTTGTGGCAATCCACCATTTGATCTTTCTGTAAAAGTACAATGAATTCACAATCCCTCATGCATGAAAATCTCTTTATTCGGGGCCCCCCCTTTATAGTGATTTTATAAGCAAATAATCTGTGTTCTCAACAGGCCTGTTCATGAGTGAAAAGGTGTGAGTAAAAGATCAGATGGTTGTTAGAGACACCCAGAAGGATTCTTCCCAGCCTTATTAAAAAATACAAAAAACAGTTTTTTGACTGCTTGGAAAAACAGATCAAACTGTGAATGCAGACAGATCAAACAGATCCCAGGCAGCTCCTTCCCCTAAAGGAGTTAGTCTGCCTTCTTTTATTAAAAAAGTTAAAAGCAAAAAGGCCTAATTCTTATCTACAGAGACTCACAGAGTGCTGATGAGAAAGCAACATCAAGTGGTACTGGAAGACAATGCCCCTCTCTGCAAGCTCTGTGCTCTGGGCTGGCAGAACAGGGGGTGGAAATACATCAGGAGATGAAACTTGACTTGTTAGACCTGAGCACTTCTACCCTGGATTCAAAGTGTCCACAGCACGTGGAGAGACGCTGAGCCATTAGAGTGGGGGGATCAATCTGGGCTGTGCCTGCTGTATCCAGGGCACTACTGTGGGCAAAAACTGTCTTTGGTTTCCAAATCCATCATTAGCACTTGCACATCATAATGGCCAGGGCTGAACATGGTTTCAGGCCCTTGCTGGGCCAGTTTTGGCACCTACTGTGGAAGGAGCACTCCAAGCCATTCTTAAACAGGGAAGCTGTAGCTGCTGCTCTTCTTTCTATCCTTGCTGTTCAGCTTCAGTGTCTCTGTGACTAGAGTCAGGAATTTTGGGAGCTTATCCAATTTCCAAGCAGACACATAGCAGTCTAGCATTATCTTCCCCAGAGATCTCTTACCTCTAGACATGTCAAATTTAACTATGTGAGACAGTAAGAAAACACCAGCTGCAGACCCCCTTATTAAAGATCCACAACTAACCAGATTTTATTATTTTGGCTTGGGAGTAGGTGCTTACTAGAAGTGTCGGCTATAACTCAAGGGAAAAAATGAAAACAATCCTATTCTCCCCCCATCTCTCTCTCCTTCTGACTGCCCCCCTCAAAAATAAAACAAAGTCTTTTGAAATATTGCCAAGGTTCTGCTTAAAAGAGCTCCATGGTGCTATGAATTTGAATGACAGCAGATAATTAGTAGATTTAACTACATGCAGAGAGCAAATATATTGGAGTGGCACATAATCAGAGTGAGATTCTGTGTCCCTGATAGGAAAAACTGCCTGTGGATATTATACTGGAAGTGGATACTGAGTCAGGAAGGCTTGCACTATGAAAATTAGGACAGTGGAGAAAACATTGAGTGTTGAAATGCAACTCAAAGAGGAAGAGGAAAGTAGTTCAGCTTTCACTGACAAAAAAACCAAAATGCTAGAAAAGTCAGATTGTAAGAGGAGGAAAAGGAGACTATGCCCCTTGAAGAGCCCTAAATGGTGAAGTTTTTAGGAATGTAGGGAGGGATGGGATCTGTCAGACCAGAAAAAAAGGTAGGGTTGGGGAGATATGCTCAGAACTCTCTTATATATACTGGGCCTTTAAAAGCAGTGAAGACCTCCTGGTTTTCCCCTTTTTTCAGCCTGATCTCTTTTACATGAAATAATATATCCCATATTCATTAAACCCCACTAAGTAACTTGAAGATTAAGGATGTGAGTAAGGTGTAGCTGTAATTAACTTTATGGCCATATAAAAGATGTAGGAAAGGAATATATCAAATTACAGAAGCTGGAGGGAGAAGAAAAAAAGTACAGGTTGCAGAACATTTTTCTGCTTCATTATTTACAGGACTTCAATAAAGATTTTTTTTTTTTTAAATCTTCTTAAGATTAAAAGCTGGTTCTCCCCTGGATCTTCACAGGTTGAATTTTCTGGAAAATTACTTTCAAAGAGAAGACAAATGAACAGCACCTAAAGCCTGCAGTAAATAAACATTTGCCAGTGACGTTATAGCACAATAGATTTACTTTTTTCAAAATAAAGCTGTGGAAAAGACTTCAGCTGTTAAGCCAGAGGACAAAAAAAGTTAAGCAGTTTAAAGTCTTGAGAAAGCAGCTGTTAAACTCTATAAAGCAGAATTTGTAGGTTAGATATAATTAATTTGGGGTTTTTTTTGTGCATGAGGGAAATACCTTAAATAATTATGCTGCTACAATCAATGGATATTTATATCTCACATAAGTCATTTTGCTTTCAATTCTTGGAATGATGTTTCTACAGGTTGGGCAGCTGGGAAAATGCATGTGAATTGTCCAGACATTGTGGCTTTTCAAGAGTTGCTGTTCCCAATACCAGTAACATTTCAGCAGTCAGATACCATTATACATCATGGAAATCCATTCCCTATTTTTAAGGTGCTTTCAAGTAGTGAAGTCCACGAATAATTCATTATGGTCCATTTGCTTTCCAGATCTTGCTAAATTTTTTTCTTCTTTCTTGTAAATTATTGGTCCTCCAGATTTCAGTTTGGAAACAAACACATTCTGTTACCTTAGAAACTTGCAAAGTTATTTTTATACTTGTGGTTATGCCAGTTACAAATATCTAAAAAATCCCAAGATTGACTTAATTCATAAATATGTATATGGGGGAGGAGGATAATATGCATCTTTATAAACAGATATATATGTGCAAATATATTTAGATTTGAGTTTGAGGATATTTCTATTTTGGGGGAGGAAGCAGCCAATTTTTTTTGACAAATACCCTATCCCCAGTTAAAATGTGGTCTCTGAGATAATAGAAGCTGATTTCTCTTAAGAGAAATATCACATAGTGATGGGACTTAAAGATTTTAGTCTTTGAAGAAACATCAGATGCCCATTCTGATAAAAGGCGTGAGTTGACATAATCCAGGCAGGTGCAATGAAAAATAATGTCCCATGTTGGTGAAAAAGGAAAACTAGAGACAAAATCCACAAAAAACTCAACATGAAGAGATGTATTTTATCAATTTCCTGCTCTTTCCACATGGATTTAATGTGAAGAACACATCAACAGGCAAAATAGTTCTTTGCAAAATAAATTCTCAATAATTTAAATTAATTAGGAGAATTTTAAGTAGAAGATGAAGTTGTCTAGCTTCAGAGGACATTTTGTGTGTGCTCACTATTTATGACAATGAATATAATGCAGGAAAGGAACACAAGGCCAGGAGAAAATAATTTTCTTTGTATGCACAAGAGCTTAGTGTTTCTTTTCACACAAAATTTAGTACTTCCCTGAAAGGAGAAATGAGTCCCTCTACATGTGTGAAAAATGAGTGTAGAGATGAGCTTAGTGTATCTTAAATGATCACACATGGTTTGAATGGCAGTACAGAAAAGGAAACCTGCCCACGAAAAATAAGAAAACTCATTTTAAGGAGCTGTATTTTGGCTATTTTGAATAAAATAATCACTCAGCCTAAGAAAGCAAGAATCATGCATTAAAGCCAGTGAAATGAGACCATTTAAAAGACACTTTAGGAATCTGATTGTTTCTGCCTTTAGAAATCAGTGCAGTGAGACTCTCAGTCCTTTCTGTGCTGTTCTAAAGGCTTCCCTGAATATGCATTTTGGCTGCAAGTAAGTTGGGCTATTTCCTTTTCTGCTAATGTTGAATGACAAGTCCCAACACAAAGAGGTGCCAGAACTAACAGGGACGAGGTACAAGCTCTCATTGCTGAATGACAGGAAGCTTCACAGCCCTGACTGGTTCTTCTTTCACCTTGTAACTCAAAACTCCTGAGACTTGGATGACAACCTTCTTTTGAGAGCTGGGGTGAGCACTGACACCTCCTATGCATTAATACACTTATCATCCATTGTGCTTAACACATGGTGTGCTCATTCCTACCAGCACTGGCCTTCCTAACTGGGAAGTAGATGTTGCAAAGTTTGGGGACAATAGCAAATGACACATATTTTGCTGGCATTAAACAGCAATGTTCCCAAAGGCAGTTTGAAGAAGAAGGTCTAAGAATATGCCATACATGACTGCTCACAGAGTGTGTGTTGTAGTCAAAATATCTCCCTGACCTTGGGGATTAGAGATAATGTTGGGGTTTGTGATCAAAATATAAAGCAGTGGTACTGTGTCTTGTTTCGACCAACATGTGCTGCGGTACAAAGCAGCATTTCCAAAGGAAGATTTCACTAAAAGTCTCAGAAAATTTGGGTGAGAGGTAGAGAGGTTTGGATTTAGTGGACACAGTGAGAACCAGTGTGTGTTCTGGGCTGTGAAGCTGTCAGGCTGGCATTTGTGTTTTGCCTTGGGGCTTCGTGCAACATCTGTAATTTGAACAGAAAAAGCTGTTTAGTGTCCTCAGATGTTTGGGATCCTGCTCTGGGATAAATACCTGTTGCTCCATTCCTCTCCTGCTATGCTGGTATTTCAGTGACAAATAGGCTGTTGTCAGCTCTAGTGGCAATAAATCAGCTTTAGATAAGGTGGAGTGGGAAAAGCAGTTACAGCAAAGAGCAGCAGAGCAAGGGGGCATTATTCCTGTCTCCTTCGACATCAAGTGTCCTATTCAGTAAAAGAAAAGCAGCAATCTTGACCTAGCAATGTGTATTGGTTGGGAATGCAGGAGTCCACTCTAAAATTGAGGTTTCCAAGATCAGAGCCTGTTAAATCATGCTAAATCAACATACATCTTAATTTTATAATGAAAAACTCAGCCTAAAGATCGGGTTATTGTTTATTGTTTCACTCACTACAAGCTGCTTTTGTCTGTTTGCTGCACTGAACTAGAAAGATTTTTGACTTTCCCACAAGTTTAATTTCCAGGGGTTTCTCTACATATATTCCTGGGGCTATGCCTGTCTCCCACTAGTAATGATGCACTGATAGGCACACTCATGAAGTGCAAGGAGCTCAGAATTCAAAGGGAAGAAAGCAGATCTGCTGTTCACCCCTGCTCCCCCTCACTCCCTACTGGTTCTTAATTCCAGCAGCTCAGCAAAGAATGCAGCATCAATGACTTCAATGGTGTAACAGGTCTCTGGTGCACATCCCCTGTCTCAGCTCTAGCAGTTTCATGTCCAGAAGTCCTGATGTATTCTGAAACGAAGGTTTTGGATATTGGTGATTTTAGTAAAATCATTTCAGTAAAATTTGATAAAATACTAATCTGTGGTTTTTTTTCATGTAATATTTTAACACAGATTTTGATTGTAAATAATAGGAGAGCTTTTGTTTTTTTAATCAATTATCTACAGTCACTGTCCTTGTAAAAAAAAAAAATTACCAAGCAAACTATTCACTGCAATCTAGCAAAGAGTGAGAATAATATCCCAACAAATAATGCAATTTATTTGATAATAAAATAAACAAGTCACAGGCATGTAAAAGATTCAGTAGCAATTTCAGTAGGAAAGACAAAGCACATAATTTCAGCTTTCATGTACCATTCTGATAATACTAAAATCTTTTCTTTGAATGATTTCATGCATATGAATGTATGAAAGGATAATTAGACAAATGGTTTGACAGACTTGAAAACATTTTAGTCATCCTAATCCAAGATATGACATTTTAACTTTGAGGAAAAAAATATCATTTGGCTTCTTTCTCTCATTTGGGATAACAATAGCATTTGGAGGCTGGAATTCTTTGCAGAATGAAAATGTGACTCCCTAATCAGCTCTGATTTTCAAAGGCAAAGTAAATAGTAATTATCTTTATTTAGAGCACAAAAATAATGCTAAATACATGGAAAATCTTACTCCTGACAATGTTGATTGATAGGCAAAGATGTGGTGGAGTATCTGCTGACAGGAGTTTCTAAAATGGGTTTTATGAAACATATAGTGCATACAGAGACAGTTAGTTTTCTCCTAGATTTAAGAGGACAGCCTGTGTGATCTCTTGAATGCCTTTCTTTTTTCATTTCTGTGGGTAACCATTGTCACTGTCACAACACATGACAAAATCAGGTTAGAAGGGAAGTATATGTATGTGAAGACAAAAGCAATTTTAAGGATTCAGGGCAGTGCTCTTTAATGACTTCTTTGGGCATATTATTCCACTATGCTAATCAAATTCATTGGAAGGATTGTTTTTTCACTTTTTTTTTTGTTTCTTTTTGTTTGTTTGATTTGGTTTTAGTTTTTTCTTACAATCAGTTAAAGAGCAAGAGAGCAAGGAAAGCAATCAGATTTACAGTGTTGCTTTCCTGGTTAGACATCTGTGTTCCAGCCTCTTTCACATTCAGGACACTGATATTGGTAAAATTGATAGTGAATTATGCTCCTTGAGGCTGTGATTAATCAAATTGGCCACTTTTTTGTTTTTAGCACAGGCAGTTGAGGATTTCAACTACTTAAATTGTTGAGTCCTACTTTGAGAAAATTCTGCAGTGAGACAGTGGTGCAACTCGTTAACCATTCTTCAGATGGGTGGAAAAAATTTTTAAATAATTAAAAGCAATAATGATTTTAAAAACAATCTCTCTGTGGAATTTAGAATGCCACAAAAGCAAATCAGATATTTCTCAACCTGTGTTTCTGGTGAAATAGTGCTAAAAAGGACACATTGTCTCCTCTTATCTGGCAGTCAGGAAGTTCTTGGATCTTTAGGTGCAATTGTAAAGCAATCAGAAGAGCATTATGTGTATTTGTGTTCTCACCTTTCCTTGGGAGCAATATGATGGAAATTCCAGAGGAGCATGGTGAGAGGCTGCTGTGACATTCAGGATTAGGTTTGTATGATGACTATTCTTGGTGAAAAGCTTTTCCTTCTCCTCTTCTGTGAGAGTCACAACACTCTTCTGAAGGCAAAAGTGCTCCTAAACACATGGGGGAGAACAGGCAGCAATTGGTGCACCTCGATGTCTGCTGTCCCCTCAAAAAGTAACTGAGTAACCCCACCACACAAAACCAGCAAAAAGAGAAATGACTTTCACAGCTCACCCTATTTAACTCTCACCAGTTGCAATAACACCAAGCAACACAAGTCTTCTCAAGAACTACAGTACAACTAAACTGGACAAAAAAAGACAAAAATGTGATGCCTCCCTCTGGAGTTCACAGTCAAGGTAATGAAATGAAGAAGGATTGGAAAGCACAGGAGGGCAGTGAGGCAGCATTGCTGGCTGTAATCAAACCAGGCTGTCAAAGTGACACTTTTTTATTTGACAGAGGTTGGTTACACATCACCAAGGCCTTTGCTGCTCCTCACACTGCCCCAGCAGCGAGCAGAATAGGGGTGAGCAAGGGGCTGGGAGGTGATGCTGGTGCCTTCTGGAGGCTGACCTGGAACAGAGACTAGACAGAGCAAAAGGATAAAGTAGGGATTTATTAAAAGGCCTCAATGGGAACACCTGGACAGCACAAGAGCCCAGCTGGGCCACACCCAAGATGAGCCCCAAAATGGTCACAAAATGGATGACTGATCACATGGTCTCACACTTTTATAAGTTCTGATCCATTAGCATATTGGAGTTAATTGACCAGACATAGCTTCATGTTATGAAGCTCCATCCTCCTTTTTTCCTTCTCACTTCACCATTATTTTTATTCTTGGGCCTAAAAGTTGTCCTTGATCCCAAGCTAGAGAAGGAATTGTTTTGTCTCTCTACTCTGTGAAGAGAACTCAGTAGCACTTAATACGAAACCTAAAACTACCCAGCAAAACAGCACAGGATCCAAAAAAATACAAAAGCTAAACTTAAGGCATCAATGCAGCTGGAGCAGTGGACCCTGACTGACCAAAGGGACATTCCAGACCCTACAGCCTCGTGCTCAGAAGTAAGAGCTGAGAAGATGAGGCAATGAAGAAGTTAAAGTGATGGCATTTGCCTTCCCAATTAGCCACCATGCAGTTGGGAAACCTGCTTTCCTGGAGATCATGGACACCTGCCTGCCCGTGGGAAATGGGGAATTGATTCCTTGTTTTGTTTCATTCCTGTCCACAGCTTTTACTTTTCTTTCTAAACTGTTTATCTCAACACAGGAGGGTTTTTTTGTACCCCCCTGATTCCTTCTGCATTCCGCTGGGGGGAGTGAGCAAACTGCTGTGTGGATTTAAATTGGCAGCATCCTAGATGCATTTGAGGATTTTAGCCTTTTTAAAGAAAAGACAGTTAAGCTCTTAAATAATTTACACTTTTCAATGACGTTCTAGTCAGAATGGAATACAATACATGTAGAAAAGGATCCTTAAAAACCAGAATAAAGTATGAAAACCAAAGTTTATACCATTTATTTTAAAGTTGAATCTTACACGACTAAGAGTTTTCTTTCTGACCCTTACTTGGGCGTTGATCAGATGAGGAATAGGAGAGTTTTCTTTCATCATTTCAGTAACTTTCAATAAAAATAACATTTTCCAAACAAAGTCCAATTTATACTAAGTAGACTTATCATTGTCCAAAATGAATTTACTACAAAAAGTAGTACATTTTTTCCACCAGAACATAACTACGACTCTACAAAAAGCAAAATTACAGCATTGTTGACTTTTAAAGTAAGCTTATATAATAATTAGGGGTGCAACATTCTGTGATGTTATTTCAGTTCTCATAGGGATTTTTATTTCACTAAGAAAGACTTACTTAGATCTATTTTGCTGTTCCTGCCTATTGTCTCAACATAATTAAATACGTGCTTTGCAAAATTGGAAATTTTTGCAGCTCATCTTATCTTGGGTGAAGTACGTTTTTCAGTTTTGTCCCAGGTCATCTACCACTAACAACATTTCTAGGGCAGTGGGCTAAGAGGGTCTAGAGTGAGGTTTTGCCAGCCTATTTGAGCATTCTTGGTGGTCAGGACCTCTAAGAATAAACTGAGCCCAAGTGACTCATTTGTTTTCTTCCCATGAGGAGACCTCATGATCCATTTCTAAAGTGTAAGTTTAGCTTAGATGGAGGCAGCCTTATGAATGTGAGATCTACATCTCCTGTGGAAAAAAATGTCACCCAGAGTGGCATTTGTATTGCACCTGTATGTCATGTCTCACTGTCTAATTCTACAGTGGTGGGAATACAGAGGAACAAGGTGTAACTGGTACGTGTTCTCTTTTCTGTATTTCATGCACCCACAGTGATGGAGACAACCTGTCTCTCTCTTCATGCTGCTCACTCACACGCTGTTTGTCACTTCTCTGCACAGACTTTCCCCAGCTCCCTTCTCTTTTAGCCATATGTGATGCTGGAATCCTTCATCTGTTACATTTACTGCTGTATATATATATATATATATATATATGTGTGTGTGTATTTGTGTGCGTGTGTGTGTGTATGCACACACGTCATCTTTTAAAATTGGAAACCTCTCCACAAGCTTCTCAAAATAACTTGACTGGTTACCCAAATCAGCTGTGTCATCTACTTACCAAATACATATAACAAATTGATGGATAAACAATTTTAGCTTTTAGCAACTTGTATTTAGAAACTTGTATTTTCGTTTTTGCTTTACAGGTTTTGTTGGTAACAGTTTTACGTTAAGAAACTTCAATCAGAAAAAATGACAATTGCTTCACTGTTTTTAGTAAAAGTGGAAGATTGGATAGTATTTCTATTTTGAATCAGGGCTACTGAACAAAAACTTAATGTGTATATGTATCAAAGTTAATCTTAAAATGTATGCTCACTATGTTGTCTGTAGAGATAGGGACTATCAAATGCCCTTGCCATAAACTTGTACCAAAATATTCTCCTGAGTGCAAAGAATATGAAGAGTTAAATACTTCTCAAAATGCTGCAGACAGAGCACAAAACTCTGCAAAGAGTATTGATGATCAAATGAAGACTTTAAGCTTCCTGGTGCCAAAAAAATTAAAAATCCAACACCTTTGATGCATAGTTTGTTTGAGTAATTTTAAAGAGAAGAAAATGCAGGAAAGTTTTATTTTCAAATGACAGAAATCCTCCCTTTATTTGTTCATTGTAGAGCCTCACTCAATTCTTTCTTTATCACTGTTCCCTCCCAGAACATTTAAACTTATTTCTGCATGGCTCTGCCTATTCTACAGATGTAAATGCAAAAAGGGAAAAAGGGAGTCTTTAAAAACTATCTCCCAAAATGTGCTCTGAGTTCCTTAACACATTCCTTGAATCTCAGTGCTAACTTCATTTCAGCAGTTTTCAAGTATATTTTTACAAATTTCAAGTCAGAGACACTGAAAGGCTTTCTGTCACGCACATTACTGATCCTCAATCCCCCCTATGGATTAAAATTATTTTCATGTGTTTAAAACACTTATTGACTGGGCAGAGACCAACTTTTTGTTGCCTCATGGCATAAATTTTTCATTGAAAAGAAAACACACTTAGGCACTTGGGCACTTCAAAACTCATTAATATATGAATGTGTTTCAACTGCACACTAAAAAACCAGAGGTAATTATCAATATCAGCCTAGTGAACCTTATACACTTGGGCTTTTTCTACAAGGACTAATAATTATTTTACAATAGCCTAGCACTTACCTTCAAATAAGCTGAGATGCAGTTGTGAATAGTTTTAAGGCTTAACTCTTATGTTCAAGCAGTGACAACTCCTACATTCTCAGGATTCTCATGCATTCAGCAATAGCAGTTTGGGATTTATAATCACCTGGCACTGTTGTCAGGTTTTTTGGTCTCCAGGAAAAAAAGTCTGATCCAATGTACCCAAAGCAGTTTCATTGAACTCACTCGGAAGCAGCAGCAACTGAAAGTGACCACCCAACCCAGCACAGATCCATCCATGCAGAACAGGAGCATTTGCAAGTCTAGGAGGAAATAGAAAGTGTGGAGAAAATTCTGCAGAAAGGGCAGAGAAATTTTCTCAGGTGATTACAGACAGAAAATGTTTTTTTTTATTGCCAGCACAGAGCAGGCATGTATTGAGCTTTTGGCACCAGGCTCATATTTCTTGCCAATATCAGAGTTTTTAGTCCATGAGTTCCGGGGAAAATGAGTAGGAAATTCTCCCTGCAAAGAGACACAGCAGATTGAGTTTGAGTTTTCAAATCTGGGAGTGAGTGTTGAAATGTATGCAACGGGTGATAGCTTACAGCTTTTTCTATAAAGAAATCCTGCATGATGGTAGATGCTTCAGGCACCAGATGTAACTTTTCCATTGGGTTGTGGAATTTTTTTTCTCTTATGAGAATAAAGATGTGGAAAAACTAAAGAGATACGTTATTTCATGTGTATAAAAGATTATTTTAAAGACGATGCTTCATGCAGCCCAGCAAGGAAACTTGTTTTGCACCTGTCCACCTTGCCACTATCAATAAAAGCCAGGTAATAAGTAACCGGCTGCACCAGAACTCCTTGGGCTTGGATTTCCTGTTTGGGAGAAAGGGGTGGGAACAATTACCTAGTGACCCACAAGAGCATAGATGTTTGAAGTCATGTGCATCTGACTTTCCACTATCTCCTCACCCCATAGAGCCATTTACAGTAGCATAATTTTCAAGGAGATTAACATTTTAGGTATAATTTCTGGTGAGGTGTTTAGTGTGAGCCAAACTGCTCACTATCCAGTATTTACTTATGTAGATAAAAAAATATGTTATGAGATGGAGCAGACACATGAGCACTGTTTGGACAGGATGCTACAGACCTGTTGACTATCTCAAGGTAATTAAAAGTCAAGGGACCATCAGGAAAATACCTTCTAAAACGCCTTCAGGAAAAAGTTGTCACACTTCTATTTCTTCCCAAAAATGAATTTCCTTTTTCTTTTTCTGGTCCGCCTAAACACCAGCTGCAGCAACAAGACCTGCAGTGACAAGCACTGCAATTTTCCTTGCAGTGACAGTCATGGCATTGGGCTGTAAACTCCTCCAGATTATCCACGCCACCATGGATGGGATAAATGGCCTTGGTTTGTCTCTCAGAAGAGCAAGGAGGAGATGGAAGGGATCTTTCTCAGGAACTGCACCCATCATCACAGTTCTTTTTCAAATAAATCTGGACTGCAGCAGGATTGATAATGTCCCTGAAAGCTCAGGGAATCAATAAAGGCAGCAGGAAAAGGCAAAGGCAAACTGCAGTAGCTTCTTAAATGAGAATTGATTTTTATCCATTGTCCATTCCCATGGCAAAGGAACAAGCTTATCACTTCAAACCAAGAATAGAAGGGAGACTAATTCTCTGTCTCAGGAAAGGACAGGAGCTCAGTAGAGGTCACTAAGATCAACACTGTATTAAAGAAATCTTTTTTTACTTGACTTCCTGACAAAGCAAGTAGACTTGGTCTACTCAGCTATCTGTCTTTCCTCCAACTTTGCTGCCAGAGGCTGCAAGGAAACCAGGGTGCACTATCAAGAAAAAAATCCAAACACATTTTTGCATTCCTCAGGAATAGAGAAAGTTTGCAATATCTTGCAGGCAGACAACTCTGCCTCTCCTGGGAGAAGCACTGGAAGCACCAACAGCTCCGTGTTCGGCACCAGTCAGCACCATGGATATCAGAGCTCTGTGGGTTCCCAGATACCCCACCTTGACACTGCCTCAGCAGCTCCTCTGATAGATGATTCCTCAGCCTGATCTGACTGATTCTCCCATAGGACAAGCAGCCTAGATGGGGGAAAAAAGGTTTTACTTCTTTAGGGCAGAAAGATGAAGCACAAGCAAGAAACACACCCTTCCTTTTGTGCCTTTGATTAAGCTTCACACAGTCCTAAAACTCTTTGCATTTTCCCGTAATTGCACACCAACTGTTATGATTAAAACAAAAACCATCAGTCCAACTTTGCTGGTGTACAACTAATGATGCTTAGTTTCTCTAGTGCCTCCTGCACTAGGAAAAATATGTTCAAATACACGTATTTACATAGAAATTTATTCACAAGAGCATTTCACAAGCATGGAAAGGAGCTGATTTCACCCACATCGGGGGAAACAGGACTAAAATATCTCCACTGCACTTCTGTGGTGTGGCGTGTGCAGAGAGCCAGGTGGCCCAAGCCATGCTGATATGTAACTGAGATTAATGACATTCATGAGCCTGCTAAATTTGTGTCAGTTCAAAACCCATCAGAGAAGTCATCTGAAGCTGAGAAGAACAAGTGGTGTCACTCGCAGTCCATGTGCTGGTGTGCTTCTCTCCTACCACAGTGGCATCAGTCTCCATAAAAGGTGAAATTTGGGGTCTCGTTCCTGAGGAGACCAAGGAAAGAGAGGCAAAGGGAGAAGGGCACTCTGCCTGTACAACAACATACCATAAATATGTACAGCTGAAAGTGTTCAATGTGGCTTTCAGACTGCCTGCAGAAAACACTGGAGGAGGAGGACAGAAGACATTGTTTTTATGAAGAGGATTTCTAAAACTTTTCAGTAATGGTGATGTGATTTGTAGCACACCTTCAGCCCCACTTTCCTTCTTCCTGGCCCTCAATTCTTTGGTCTGTCAGCTGGGAGCAACCAGGACGTTCGGTCTAACTCTGAGCACTTTGAAGTCTTCCTTTGGAGTTCCCAAATGTCTTTTATTTAGCTTTTTGAATCTGTTGAATTTTAAGGAAAAGAAAATATGCCAGTGTAAAGTGTTCCTTCTCTTAAATCTCTTCTCATTAAAAGGGATGTCTAGGCATGTATCAAAAATCTCAGATCTTTTATGACCCATTCCTTTGGCAAAAAAGCAGGTAGACACTATCTGGATTTTGGTGAGGGGGTTGTTCTTTGCGGGGAGGAATGCTCATAGAAAGCATATTTCATCAGTAGCCATGACAGGGAGAAAAATATTTTGGATGGGAGATAAATCTGTCATGAAGTTGTCACAGCTGACAGATCATTTTGTTGATATTATTCTGTCTAGTTTGGTATCATCTTGTCACAAGAGTGTGTCTCTCATAGTTGTTTACAAAAAGGTTTTCTTTCCTATAAAATAATTAGAAGTAATCACAGTCTAGCTTTGTGACTGGAGGTAAGGAGGAGGGTACAAGACACAGCTTTCATGACAGAAGGAGAAGAAGATAATTAAAATTAACTATAAAATTTCTAGATTAATTCTACAACTTGGTTGTGCTTCCCATATCACAGAAGTGGTATGGACCCAGCAGTTTTGGTCACAGCCTTTTCTTTGCATTTGCTCAATGAACTAACACAATGTCACATAATTGGCAGATTTGATTACATGATGATGATAATTGATATATTCAGCACAAACAGTTCATAAACTGCCAGAAAATCAACCAATTCATTAAAAATCAACATGCCTACCCCCAGAGATCAAGACACTGGGTTATGTTGACTAAAATAAACACAACTAGTAATTTGATTAGACAACCTATTATATGAAATTAAGGAAAAAGAAAATAAAAAGAAATGGCTTCAAATAAGGCATACATATTTAAAGTCAGGAGGAAGAATTTTCATCAGTTAAGCTTGACTGAAAGATAAATGATACTCCTTTGAAGTATGGGATCACAGGAAGACATTTCAATTCAGGGGAAATATTTAAAGGTTTTATGAACATGATACCACACAGTATCTCACCACTGGAGATTCCTTTGTTAGCAACAAAAAGTTTATCAATTAATTCCAAACTTTTTTGAAGGATGATGAAGTGCCACTCTGGTTTTTTTTGCAGCCTTTCTGAAATATGAGTGCTCAGGTGTCAGCACTGGTAAACACAGCTGGGGCTGGGGGATGAACCAAACTCAAGGTAAAGATGCCCTACACTGCTTATGGAATTGGTGCTGGTGCCTGTGTTCGTAAGGAATCAGCTCATGACACACCTCTGCAGACTCTTGGCAAAACTCCCCATGGCAGTAGGATCCTGCCCAATGCATTGATCATTAAATCTTATGTTTAAGCCCAAATGTGTGTTTAGTGCTGCCAAGTACAGCTAAAATCCACTAAAACATAAAATACATAGCTGAAACTGTGGGGTCAATGAAAATGTATTTGTCATACACAGGAAAGCTGCAAAGTTATCATCTGCATCACTTCACACACATCTCACTACTGAAAATTGCTACATGAAGGACACATTACAGGTATGGATGGATGCCACGCTTTCTTTTCATACCTTAGACAAATTGTTGACCTGAATGGATGCCAGCACTCCATGAGCAGCATTTTTCTTCTGGAATTGTTCTAACTCCGGTCTGTAAATAGGGAAACGCATCAGTTACTCCAAGGGAGGGGAAGAGGTTGTGCTCTATACCAAAGGGTGCCAGGGATGAATGTTTGTATTTGCTCGCCTACAACCTCCCTAGAATGTAACGAAAGTTTTGAACACACTTTTCATTTGGGATACTGGGCTGCTTACCAGGGTCAAAGGTTTGACACCTGGTTGTGCAGCAGTTTTACTTGTTCCCCCTTTTGCTTTTGGTGCAGTCTGAATTAAAGCATTGTATCGCTTGTTTCATGCATGAGCTGAGAATTTTGATCTAATATGCACTGAAAGCCTTTGACTGATCTATCAAGTTAATTACTCCTGAAATACTGATGCCAGAGGAGGCAGTCTCTGGGACTGCAAGGATAATGGTCACTGCCTTGAAAATCCAGGAGCAGTGTTTGAGTGGGCATTGTTGTGTTTTCTTTTTTTATATAACTTTCTGATTAGTTCTGGCAGCTGTGAGAATGCAAAGAAGCACTGGTTTGTTTAGAAATTATTTATATGAAGACTAATGTACATTGCAACTGAGAGAAATGAAAGATTGGGCAAAGCTATGAAAAATATGATGATAGGGATATAGAAGATATCAGAATCACATGCAAAATACCAATCTTTTTTCAAAAAAACAGAGAATTTCTTCCTTCAGAACAAACATTAGTACTCACTCATTCCTCACTCACCCCTAGCTCTTTTTACATTAAAATGCTTTTCACAAAGCTGAATTAATAAAAATCTGTTTTGTGACAATTGTCAGAAATCAGAACTGACAATCACGTATATGTTTTCCAGATTTAAACCTGTACGTGCTTCCAGCTTCCTTGATCCAGTTATTTATTTTACTTACAAATCAGGTCTATATATAACTTATATTTGTCTGGACAGCTAACAGCTGCTTAGAAAAGAAAGATTAATACTTTCTTGCCCTCTCAGCATTCCCAACAATAAATTCTTCTCTTTACAACAATTCAGAAACCACTGACAAGACAGGTTATCACAAATTTCAAGCCCCCTGTAGAAATTTAACTCTCTTTGTATGTTCAGATGTTTTTAAATTGTACAGTCTAAGTGAAAGGGCTCAGCAATTTAAAAGGAAACATTTTCAATGCAAATAAATCAGAAAAAGTAAAAGTTACAAATACAATTTTGGAACTAGAATCTCTTTAGTTTCTAAAAGTAACTCATTACCTGATTCTAGTAGCATTTTATATATATATATATAATAGGAAACATCTTTTCCAGACGTGATTAATGATCATTTAAATTGGCATCTGCATGACTTTCTGTAAATAGCTTGGACACAACTGGAGAAATACCAGTTGTCAATGTCCCCCCGACTCTAAATACAAATGTGCAGCAGCTATTCATTAAAGGATATGAAAACATGAATCATCCCTATAATTTCCTTGTGTATGACATACTGTTGCTCTTACCAGAAACTGCAAAGATTCCTGCAGCATAAAAAAAAGGATGAAAGTTAACTTCCCACTGGGGTCCTACCTTTACCAATTTGGCTTCTGTGGAGTGAAGAGGAAGCAAAGGTCTTGCAGACTGCTTTTCTCTTCCCTGTTCTCCTTCTAGATGTATTTGAGGCTTACCTCATTGTCAATCCTTTGTCATCCCATGACATCTTTGTTCTTGAAAACAACAGCTAAACTTAATTAACTAGGAATACTGATAACATTATTATCATTGCTCCTACTGTTTGACACCTGCATTGTCACATGAGCAAGAGCTACATTGATCAGGACGGTGCACAGGTACTCCAAAAGATGGTATTTACTTCAAAACACAACTGTATGAGGATGAAAAGCATAAAAACAAGGGAGAGGGAAGGTGTGCACAGCATTTATAATCTAGCCACCATGTAGCACAATTCAACCTTTTAAAATGGAAATCATATGAGAACTCTCACATTATGATGCAGAAAAGGTCAGAGGTCAGAGGTCAGATTTTGAAAATCCTAATTCAGAAAAAATACAGATTCAGAGCAGGGGCAGATCAAGGGCTTCCACAGAAGCTGAGAGAAGCTTTTATGGACTGTAATCTTTGTCAGTGTTCAGGAGGGCAGCTGTGTTTAGCAGTCTAATGGCAGCTTGGGACATCAGTCAGTGAGCTTTTGTCTCCCACCCAGATACATCCTGGTGGGAGAGAAACACAGCTTGGGTCTCAACAAGTACTTCATGGCAGTTGACGGTAGAGGTGGGAAACCACTTCCATTTCAAACACCAGCACTTCTGACCAACTCAGAAGATGCATCAGAGATCAGAAAATGCTCAGAGAATGCATTTCCCCATCCTATCCCTCACTAGTGAGATGCTGGACTCCTAGTGCTCCATCATGTCTGTGTGGAATTGTGATCAGGAGTGCAGTGATCAAGTGATGCCTCTCTTGAGGAGGAGCTGAGTAAAAAGCAATGTAGGAAGTGTCAATAAAACAATCAGGAGTTTATGCTGACCCTGAGTATGGTAAATACAACATCTACAACCAAGTCATCAAAAAACCCAAAGAAAAGTATATGCTTCTTCAGCGTGTTGATACCTTTCTAACAAGATTTTATTTGCACTTCCTGGTGTATTTGGATTTGAGTAGCATAAAAGTATAATAACACAAGTGTGAATTAAACACATAAAGTCCTACAGCATTAGTATCCTTTAATTTTCCTGATGCACATTTAATGTGGAAAGATCTTACAGTTATTTTTAAGCATTCCTTGTACTGAGATTCACACATACCTCTCTCTGCAGTTCTTCACCTTCCAGGAAGAATAAAACAATTTTCCATTCAGTCTGTGTTGTTATAATAAATATTAACAAACATGAGACCCAGGGACATGTAGCACAGGAAGTGAAAAGGAACTTACCTTGTAAGTTTATATCATTCCTTGCATTTAGCAGAGATAATTTTGGATTCTGGTTTCAAGTGCTTTTCTGTTTCATCCTCCCATGTAGGATGACACTGAGGAGTTTGGGATCTATAAAGAAAACACTTGGCAACATTATTTGAATCATAATGATATAAATAAATACCTAAAAGATCCTCGTACCACCAATCATATTAGTGCAAAGGAAAGGTTTTATGGGAGGAGGGGGAGAATGATACTGCTGGGATTTTATGAAGTTTGTGGACATAGAGATCCCATTTGTCCCCCATGTAGGTGTTATGACTCTGCCTGGCAGGAGAGAGGAAGAACCATCCAGGTGGGGAGAGTAAAGGGGTTGCATTCCACATCCATCTCCAGTGCTGGAGCAGAGGAGCTGTGCAGCTGACAGTCATCCTGCTCTTGGGATGATGACAGAGAGGAAGGGAAGGGGAGAGAAAGAAGGAACTGGGTAAATTTCAACAGAAGGTGACATAAACATTGTAAACTTTTGAAACTGTTGATACTTGGTAATTTTGTTACTGCACAGAGTTAAAATTAAAACACAGATGTCAGATCTGTGTACTGACCATTACCATTGTAAAGGTTTTTAAATGCTTTTTTCCCCCCTGGCTTTTCATTTGCGGGGCAGGACCAGAAAAAAGTCTCAACCTCATGTCTGTCAAATCAGCACTTCCTCCTCTTCCCTGTGCAGCTTATCAATATCAATTCTAAGTCTCGTTATCTGTGTGCACTGCTGGAGATAAGGTTTCAAATGGGGCCTCAAGTGTGGGATCACACAAAAAGGGGCTTGATCTCCACAAGGAAGTCACCAGGAGCTGTACAAGGACACTAAGAAGAAATCAAACAGCTCCTGTGCATGTGACAGAAAGATCTGAGAAGGGACTTCCTCCCCCCCAGACAAATGACCAGTGTTCAGCAGATAGTTGTATGGATAAGAATGCACAACTACCACATATTTGTGTACATAACAAAGGTCTCAAATAATTAAAAACACTATAGACACACCTGCTCACAATGTTGTGAATCGCACACCAAATCAACACCAAGCTTCCAGACAAAAAGCTCACAGATTTCTCCATTATCTATAAGGACCCTCGCGGCTGATTCAGAGATTTTAACATATTTTGAAAGATGTTGCAACACAGAGATTATTCTCATACAAGCAGTTCCACAACAATCTGCTTCTGATGACTTGTACTTAAATATGCATGGATGTTTTTTCTTTTCCTATCTCATCCTCTTCTGCTTTCCTTCTTCCTACCATGATGCACAGTCTTGTAAATTCAACGTTCTGCAGGTACTTCTGCCTGCAAACAAAGGATAGAGCCCTGCATGATAATAACAGTACAACAACATTGCATTAAGCAAAATGAAAAACTTCCAAAGTGGCCTGTTGGGAAATGCTGGCCATTCAGAATGAAAATATCCTGCAGATAAATGCTGTTTTCATGTAAATTCTCAGTGGATAGATATTATTAAGTCTTACTATAAGGATGTTGACATGTTTCATTGCAAAAAGTACGAGCACTTTTTGTCCTTCCTGTTTTTTGATAAATAACAGAATAAATCTATCAGTTTAGCAGCTCTGAACTTACTGAAATTAGATGCTCTGTATGGCAGAAAGAAAAGATTTCTGCATGTTTTATTTGCAAGTTATTCCGAGATTTTCATCCCAATTTAAGACAATGTAGAATTTTGACATTTCAGTCTCTCAGATAGCAATTACTTTTTCCAGCTTCATGTAGATATTGGAGAAAGAAAACCAAGCACCAGAGCCTCCAAAGGAGGAAAAAAAAAGAAAGATAAAATAATTTTGTTTTTGTAATTATAAAAACTGACTGAGGAACAACTACTAGCTTTTCTGAAGCACTGTGCAAATAAGAACCTTTGTGACAATAATTTTATTAAATGTAAATTTTGATGTATTATCTGATTTGGCAGGTATTACTGTGAGATTCTCAACAGTAGACTACTGAATCTCTGTTAATTTACTTTTTATTCTTTTAATGCATTGAGTATTCCTATTTTAGACCTCACAAAATTTTATCAAGTCCTTGTTTGCATGGTGAGTTTTGCATTCTTTTAAATACAGAATTATGGAGCTGGCACGGCCAGAGACTGTTGCAGATGCAAATCTCACTACCAAACCTCTGTTCACAAGCTTTTTCCAAACAAGACAGCAGGGAGTAGCTTATTCCCATGTCTGAAAGCAAAAGGTCTGAGGAGAACCCTTAGGCTTGGTGGCTATATGAAGCAAAAAGTTTTTTTCCTGGGGTTGAGCCTGTAGTTGTTTATTCACACAGCCAGCCAATGAACCACAGAGATCTGACAGCCACTTGTTCAGTGAAGAATTCCCTGCTGAATGGAGAATTACTCCTCTATTTCATACTTCCACTTCTGACAAAACATCTTTCATACTGAACTAAGTGTGAGGAACCAGAGAAATTCCTCGGAATGAAGGAATGGAAGCTGTTAAAAAGAAATAAAACAGTGATTGTGGGTATAGACTGATGGCAGAAACTCTCCTCCAACTTCCTTCTTTTCATTGCCTACAAAACTCCATATAGAATTCTATTAATATATTCCAATTGCCACATGAATTGGAAGACTTAGTGATTAAACCCTGGAGCTAATTGGGTTATTTATTCATCAATGCAGACTATTTCAAGTTTCAACTCACAGGGTTGAATAACTATTTTTGGAAAAAATAAATTAAAAGAAAGGCAGGTATGTTGTCTTGCTAGACTTGTGAGGAGGACATGATCCCCCTAGGGCAAAATTCTTTCCCCTGCTTTTAGCTTCTCAACAATATTCAAAATGTGTGTTTAGAATATCAGAGAGAGAAAACAAAGGCATAAAGGAGCGGGAGGACAGACACTCTGCTGAGAAGCAATAATCACAAATCTCAATACCATCTCCTGCAAGATGCTTGGCATGGGCCACCCTTCTCTCCCCAGGCCTTGCCTACACGAAGTTGTACCAGTGCTGAATGGAAAACACACTGCCACAGCTCCCTCCTTTTACAAATAAACACGTCTATGCAAAGTCACAAGAAATTAGAAACTTCCTATTTCTGTTCATTGAGCTTGATGGAATCAATAGTCAGCAAGGAGCTGGCAATGGATTTATTAAGGTACCTCTCAAGACCTCAGTCGCAGGAGTCAGAAGTCCCCCACTGGCCTCATTTCCTTGTAAACAGGAAACTGGGCTAAAATAAATCTCAGTTCAAGTGAAAATAATGGATAATATCTTACATTGCACTCTTTTTTCCACCTAAAACAGCTGAGATTTTCCCTCAACAATTCACAAAAGGCTGCTCAATGACCAATATCTGACAACTGTATTGTGAAAAGAAACTGAAATAAAACCAGAGAAACAGTCCTTCGCATTTCATGCTATTTTTTGTCTGTCTGAAGGCCATGAATCCATTTAAGTAGATTTGCTTTTGATTGAAAGCAATGTGTTCCATCTGACACATTAGAAATTCAGACATCTGCAGAGCAGATGTTTGTCCTTTTCTCCTGATGAGCAAGTGTATATAACACTAGAGCTTAATATTTATTAGAAAAGTTCAATCAATCTTCTGAGTCTGCAGTTCTCTGGATATGTCACATATTAACAGGGCTGGGAATAAAAGTCAAACACAGTACTAGGTGTGAAATATGACAGTGCTGTAAAATGATAAAGGATAGATAGAACTCACTTTATTACTATTGTAAAAAACTTTTTTACTGAGGAAGCTACAAACAAATAGAAGAATCTATTGTGCTGGGCACCATTCAGATTCTTAACTGGGGAATAAATCTTACCCCAAACATTTTTCAATCCATGGCCTTGTAGGAATGCTCTTGCTGACCTTATTCTTGGAGCAGCTCCACTGACAGCAGTGCTGTCGCAATGATAAAGTTGTGCTTGTATGTGCTACAGAATTGAGGCTTTAAAGGATGAAACAAGAAAAAAGGTCACAGCCTACAGGGATCTGTATTCCCCATCATATTTAATGGCTGGGAAACCAAGGCAGAGATTACTTTGGGTCACCAGTCTCAGAAGTCATCATTAGCCCTGGCAATAACAGGCAGACATTTTTTGGCATTTTTAGATGGGAGACCAAAGGTCCAAATGGACTCAGTGGAATGAATGCTGCTTTAGTAATCCTATAAATCTTAAAATTATTATAAAAATTATTCTATTTTGTATTAATACATCATTAAGTTTTAGTTATAAAAACAAATTAAGGCAATCTCTCAGCAGAAATGTGAGTCCTTTTCTGGAAAGGTAATAATCCAAATGTTGTTCTTGATGACTAACAATCACTTGAAGTTGCTATTCCCACACCAACAGACTTAAAGATAAATAAAAAAAGAATCTAAACATAATAATTTTGACTATGACATATCCCCCACTCTCCAAATTGTCCAAAGGCATTTTTTAAGAGTTTAATAATAAAAGCACAGTTTAAAATAGATTAGAGAAACAGAGTAAATTGCAAGTTTCAGTCTGAGTGTGCAAATTACAGATTTGAAACATTAAAAGTTAACCAGGGAAGGCAATGCAAACAACTGCAATGTAGAACCTCAGTGAACAGCTCTTGACTTTAGAAGGTATTTTCTGAAGCTTCCACATCACTGTGGTTTGAACCAGGCAGGAAAAAAAAATCAGTGTCTAGGAAAACCCAGAACCAAGATAAAACTTTTTTTTATTTTTCTTCTATAGTGACATCTGGTCACTAAGGCCTGCTAGGTCCAGCAGAGCTGCCTCCAGAATAAGAAGGCTTTAGTGGGAAGTGCAATGGGGCATCACTGAAAGGTCATAGTGAAATTCATGCAAATGGGAAGAGCAAGAAGGATTGTTTGACTGAGTTACTATTATTTAGACATATGTCTGGGCATAAGATCCATGTTGCTTGAAGCCATCTACCAGACTCAGCAGAAAAGTTTTCTGATGGGGCCCACACTAGAAGGATGGTCGAGACCTTTGTTATGTCCAAATGTCATGTGGCAGCATGCAGGTCAGAGGGTATCTCCCCTGGAACCTGTCTCCTTTCATGCCTCTCAGTGGGAAGGTGCTGCCCCCTCACATGACTCTTTCCCCATTAATTTCAGGCATGGAGATATGCTGGAGACAAAAAAAAAATCAGAAAGCACAAATAGTGATCCTTTCTAACAGCTTTCACAGCCACACCTCCTGAGAAAACTACTTTCCTTTGTCAGCTTGTGTTTGCGTCTTGCAGTCAGACTGACTGAAATTATCTCCATTAAAAGAACATGCCAATGGCACCAGGCATAAAGATAGGATAGCAGTGGAACAAAGGATTGCTCATCCTCTCTGGAGATGAGTCTGAATGGCAGTGACAGATAATTCCAGAAGTGGGAGGATTCGAATTGAATGGAAAGTGAAAATGAGCAATCCAGTCAGAGCAGTGTCAATAGTGTCACATAATTTCATGTGCAGATTTGGTTTCTCCTAGTCTGCCCCTAGTTTGCATGGACTCATTTAGGCTGAAGGCCTGTCTCATTTAGTGTCTAAAGGCCTGTCCCTGCACTGTGGAATTACTGGAGACACAAGAACGTTCTCTGTTGCTGCCATTTTTCACTGCCCTCTGCACAGTGCAATGTCTTACATGTTGTTCAAGAATTATGGATTAGGTGTCAGTAAATGGGGTAAAAAATGGGTTTGAATTGAACATTTCTTTTATAAATGTGATTTCAAATGAAGGTATATTGTGAGCTGCCACACAACACATTCAGCAAGTACTGCCTTGCTATCATAGGATATTATTCTGCCTCCAAATTTGATTTGTGTAAGGAGGGAATCAAGAGAGTCCCTCCTAAATTACATTGTTGACTCATTTTGCCATTGAATTCTGGCATACCAAGGTTGCATCAATAAACAGTGTTTAGTTGCATACCTCTAAAAGGTTATGTAACTATTATGTCTCATTGCAGTCTATTTCTTGCACCAGAGTTTATATTTATTCAAATTTTATAATATCAATGATTTGTCTTTTAAGAAAAATATTCACAGTACAATCTCAGACTCTTGATTTCACATTTCACATTAGGTTATGCTGTTTTAAGAATAGTTATGCCTAGCATTTCCATTTCTCTGACTTCCTATCAAATACCTAGTGTCTCATTCCAGTATACCTTTGAAAAATAATACCTTGGCTTCCTAAATTGATTTACCCAGACCCTTTATTATTTGCACTGCACAATACTGGAGTCAAAACTGTTAAAAACAGAAAAGAGGGGAACTTTATTCACCTTTTTTTTAATGTGTTTGTTATATTACTTATTGTAAGATCAAGTAGTGCACAGGATGATAACATAGAGTCATAGAGTGGCTTGGGTTGCAATCAATCTTAAATATCATCCAGCTCCAGCCCCCAGCCATGGGCAGGGACACCTCCCTCTAGATCCAGCTGCTCAAAGCCCCATTCAACCCAGTCTTGAACTCCAGGGATGGGGCATACACAGTCTCTCTGGGCAACCTGTTCCAGTGTCTCACCACTCTCACAGCAAAGATTTTTTTTCTAATATCTAACCTAGACCTACCTACTTTCAGTTTGAATCTATTCCACCCTCCTCCTGTCCCTTGCAAAAACTCCCTCTTTGTTTTTCTTGTACACTCAGGTACTGGAAGGCTGCAGTTACGTCCCCCCAAAGCCTTCTTTTCTCCAGAATGAACAATTCCAATTCTTTCAGCCTTTCTTTTCCACCTCTCTGACCATTTCCGTGTCCATTCCCTGCAGGTGGGGTCTCAGCAGAGCAGAGCAGAGGGGCAGAATCCCCTCCCTCTCCCCACTGACCCCACCCAGCTTTGGATGAGTGTGGTAACCCAGGATGCAATTTGCTTTCTGGGCTCTCTCTTTCTATATATATATATCTTTGTAGGCAATTTTTCTGTAGTTCCAGAACTAATTTTTTATCTAAATAGGTTTGTGATGAGATATACACAATAACCCTCTCACAGAATGCTTAACAGTGTTTGGTATTTCATTCCCAGAGGGAAGGGGAAGAAGATGGATTCAAAATTGTTAAGGCCTTTGGGAACTGGGATAATTTAAAGCATAATCTCTAGGCAACACAAGTTTTTCTGAGCACAGAAATCCATAATGGTAGTCTCAGAAGTACTGGACTGACATGTCCATTGTTGGCTCTCTGGATTCCATTATTATTTATTATTTCTTGCATATTGACCCTGTTTTGAATGCAATTTATTTGTGTTTATTTTATTGAATGGCTTTGAAAAGCTAAACAGAAAATGACACCTTTACATCTTAACAATGAGTTCTGCACAGAAAATAAAACTTTAAATTTCACTTGTCGTTTGTTTTACAGTGTTTATGCCAGACCTACTACCCTTGACCTTCCTGCCACATATTTCCTTGTGTTTGCTTTAAGCAAAAAGCATTCAAGAGCTCATGAAGATGACAGGATGTGTGCTTGATGAGTCGATTATAAAGAATTTCCAATATGTCCAATAAAGCTCTTGCATTCAACCTGTGTCAGGGCTATGGGCAGGATTGAATAGAGGGAAGAAATGAAGAAAAGGAAATAAACAGAGAATCTCAAGTCTACTTCAGCATAAGCACTTAAAGGCCTGCAGACTTAAAGGCCAATGTTTGTGAGTTATTCCTTTCAGAAGTAGAGGTTTAGAGCTTTACAAAGAGAAATGTATTCACTATGTTCCAATTCAGAAAAAAAAAGGGCTATTAATGTTTAGAAAATACTTATTCATCTCTCTGTGAATCATCAGACTGCTTGGTTTTGCAGTTCTTATCCTTGCCTAGTAGGAAAATCAACATACAAAATCTAGAAGGTGGATTAAATCAAATGGAACTGATTGTGCTCTGAAAAATAGATGTTGATTGAACTTTTTGGTCTGCCTCACAGCTTCAGACAAACAGGAATTCTTGTCTATGAATAGCAAACTTACCCTATGAAGGAGGCATTCAAAACATTAAACTGTTTTTAAGGAGGAACTTTGGACGCAGTGAAAAAAAATTTAGGTTGGTATTTCCTGCTATAGATTATTAAGTGGTTGACTTGAGAATCCAAAGAAAATGCAATAAATACTCATTTGTAGCTGAGATTAAAAAAAGAAACTTTTTTAATTAACTCTACTATATTTAAAGCATTAAAAAGCAAGAGGATATTCCCTGACTAGAGGCTGTTCCCATCATAATTTGCTAAGCCAGGAGATACCAAAAATTAAGAACCAGGGAGCAGCCAGCAGACTGGTATGGAAGAGGCTTGAATTCCCTTTCACTACACTTAAAGAGGGAGTAATATTGACATATAAAATTCATAGCATTTAGGAAGAGCTCCATAGCTAAAGCTGAAATGAGTGAAATGAGCTGTAAATTGCCATTTTGTTTTGTATTTCTTGATGCTTGAAGAATCTGAGACCACTCACAGATATTCTCATTTCTTCTACATGAGATCTGTGGGGATGAAATGTTATTCTTTCGTGTACGTTTTATGGTGAGTAATTTTCAGGGGCAATGTGTGGTAATTTGGACTCAAGTTAGTTAATGTACAACTGAAAAATACAGGTTATCTGAGATTCCTTTAGTCAAAAAAGCATATGGCAATATTAATCTGTAAAGCATTTCAAACAATTTTCCAATAATTCCTTTGGTTCTTTATCCTGCTGTGATTCCTTAATACTTTGGAAGCATTGGCTGTATGTATTATGAAAATATCATCTTTGTTGCCTCCCTGAAATTTTGTTTTATTGTGAAAAAATCTGAAATTACCAGAAACAAAGTGAACATAACCAAAACTTTAAACAGTCAAGTAGCTAGAATGTTGAGTGCACCTCTTACACTATTATTGTCTCACTGTTCCCTTGCATTCACACATCAGTGTTGGCCTTCTACTCTAAACCAATTGGTGGAAGGAACATTTTCTGATATTGCTGGATAATATATCAAAAAAGTGTTTTAGCTCTATGAATAAATGTAATAGAAATATTTCTGCAAGTTTTTTTCAGACATCTCCCAAAATATACATTTTTGAGGGACAGTCAAAAACAATGTGGAAAACTGTCTCTTCAGTATTTTTATCTCACAGCAGATAGCAGACACTGGGCTGAGATAAGGAGAAAAATCCATAATTTTTCTTTTATTTATTTTTTTTAATTTTGATGGTAAAATTGAAATCTGCTGGGCTACACAGATCTTTCCTCAGCTTCGTAGCTGAATGCCCAAGCAACTTGTGATACAGTCTCATAATGGAGAGGGCTTTCACCTGTGCATTCTCTTGTCTTTTCACTTCATGCGTTTCTCCTTTCATTCCAAAATGCTGCTAATGCTTTAGTCCAGCCCTGATTTGGTAGAAAATGAGGAATGACTATATACTTCGAAGGAAAACTTAGGACTTCAATTGATGAAACCATTTATGATAGACTATAAAGATTCAGCAAATCTTTCTAGCCCCTGGCCCAAAAAGCACAAATGTCACCCCCTCCTGCAGGTTTTTCTCTGGATGTCATCCTGTTTTTCCTCCTGGAAGCTGGTCCATGTGACCTGGCCAAAGTGGACACAACCTAGACGCTGTTCTTGAAGTCTGGATTGTCAAAACATAAATTTCACTACCCACCACGTGCAGTCAAATCACACAAGCTCCATGCTTATTTGTTCTAGATTTCTACCACTCCTAATCCATCTGGGCTACCAGATATCTGTAAATCCTCCAGACCAGGGCACTGCATGGATTGGTTGAGGATTAATATTAAAGCCCCGTAGTCCTCCAAAACTCATGCATTGCATGCCTCTCCGTTACACAAATAAATCTTTATTCTGACACTTTGTTTATTCTCTCAGGGCAAAATTGACAAGCAGATCAAACAAGGGGCTGTATGAACTTGTTCTGCTAATGCAGATACAAGGCAGTCAGCTAACATTTGTATAATGCCTTTCTTGTTTAAAAGTATTTGTGAAAGAAGAGAAAACCAAGTTTGCATAGCCTGCAAAAGATCAGAGCTAAAGTTAGATACAATGTCAGATTAAATTCAAATGGTAAAATATATATTGACAAAAACAAAGGAGGTAGACCAAGGAAAGAAATGTTGAATTCCCCCCACCACACACACCTCTGTAAGACACAATTTTGTTGAAGCTAAGAATGCTGTGACTTTCTGAACAAGTAATGAACTCAATGTGGGGATCTTTTAAAATTACTTTTTTAAAAGTTTTTAACTTCTTTCTAAATTCTTTAATTCACTTACAGTCACATTTCAATTTGTACATAATAAGAAATATATTTTATTAAGAGTTATATATTATGAAATGTATTGAGTTTGACTGGGATGGGGTCAACTTTCCTCACAGTGCCTTTGCAGAGCTGTGCTTTGTATTTGCAGCCAGAAAAGTGTTGATAACACACCAATGTTTTGGCTATTGCTCTCCCACAGTTCTCCCACAGCTTCATGGTTGCTCCTCCAAAGTGTTACCACCCAGCCCCCAGCCCAAAACCTGGAGTTGGGCAAGAGGTTGGGAAGGGGCATAACCAAGACAGCTGTCCTAAACTGACCAAAGGGATATTAAATAGCATTTAACTATTTTGAGGCACTCTGAGAAAGGCAACATCAAGAATATCACTGAAGAAGATGAGAGAGGGTTTTTTAAAAGAGCAGATGGAGAGAGGAGGGAAGCAGCCACTGAGGCCAGCAGAGGAAAAGCTGTTTGCAAAGAGACACAGACTGAGGTGCTGGGCAGGATCTGAGTGCAGCTGCAATCTGTGTGTTTTTGTATGTGCTCCTTGTTCAACACGGTAGGACCATACACTCCTTTCCTCATGGTGCTGCCAGAATTAAACTTTTTGCTGATGATGATGTTTGAGCATGCTGAGCTTTTGTGTACCCAAAATAATCCGAATCTCTGGGACAAAAACTGAAAAAAGAGCCTATCAACTAACAAGGAAATGAAATTTTTAGCTTCTTACTTTTGAAAATTCAACTTGAGTCATCTTCAGCAACCAAGTTTGGTCTTTGTCAACAGAACTATTCATGGAATTCCTCTGTACTCCAGACACAGTATTCATCTCTGGTTTGGAGGTTGATTTTTAGCATTTTTTAGTATTGTCTGAAAAGCTGTCATACTCTGTGAAAGCAGCAGCTTTTAAAGCTGCTTCTTTATCCAAGAGAATCTTTTATGTAGGAAAAAGACTCTCTTTTGCCATGAGTTGCATTGGTGCTAAGGCCTGTTTTCTCCCAGCTGCTTAGGATATAAATACTTATTACTAGCTCCATTTTAATGAAACACAAGTAGGAACTCTCTTTCATGCCAGAATTGGAAAAGCTCATTTATCATGGTTAATCCCAGCAGGTGGGAAGCAGTGCTTGTGCTCTGTAACTCTTGCCACAACTTGAGTTACAGTGCTGGGCTGGTGAGCAACCCATCTTTGAAGGGCACCATTTTCAGTAGATGGTGTCAAACACAGGGATGGACAAAGCCAGCCCAGCCCTAAAGGACCAGGCAGTTGTTGGGAAAACTGCACTTTTGCAAAGCACTTCAGTCAATAAACACTGAAACAGGTTTTTCTCAGTTCTTGGCTTTCAGGATGTTTCTGTCTCCCTGGATTGTAGCTCTTCTCCAAGGCTCTTTGAACCCTACAGCTGGGCTTTTGTGTTTGGGGTTTCTTTCTGCATTTTTTGCCCCTCTGTGAATTTCCAACAGACTGGTTTCAAAGAAAGGCATCTGTTACCTTCCGTGCAGAGCTGTTGAAAAGCAAAGTAACTGCCATTCTGTTCCTTTGAAATAGTTTTTCTTTGGATTACCTGTGACTTTTATGAGTCAGGATATGGGACTCGCCATATCCCAGCTGTTTGTGAGGCTTCCATTTCTTTTGCTGCGAGATTAGATGAAATAAAATAAATTTTAAAAAAACTCAGCCTGATTGCAGAGGAATATGCACAGCAGAATGAGGATCTGTGATGGCTCCCTATATCATTTCTCATTGTGGAAGTACTTAACTGGGAAGATGCTGCAATGTTGGCAAGGCTAGACAGAGAGAGATCATTAAAACATTTCTACTTTACCAAAGAAAGCTAACATACCATCACTTGCATACATGTTTAAATTTTTTCACTCAGATTGAAGTTAAAATATTCATTTTCTTTGCAGTTTTTAATGCAGGAACTAAAATTTATTTCTCATTTGATTTTTTTCTTTTTTGCTTAGATATAGGTATTTGCTCTCTGTGGTCCGTGGTTCATCTAGTCAGTCTCTGGAGAATGTCTGGTCCATCTGTTTGGGTTTATGGCTCTAAGTGTAATTTTTCTGAGGCCAAGAAATATAATTTGTACATTATCTTACACAATAGAGACTTTTCTCTTTGCCTGGAGTCATCAAATGTGAGAGCAAAATAAACGTATAAATGTTCAAGATGTTCCTAAAAATGTGTGCTGTGAAGAAACATGTGAGGAACATATTCCACCTTGAGCCTGCTCTGTTCAGTCTATCTTCCACCCTCTGCAGGTTTTAACACCTCCCTTTAAGCTCCTTCATCCACCTTCCAGTCACTGAACAGACACCTGCAACCTCACCTGTCACTCAGGGAAAGCCTTTCATGGGACAGGTGAGAAAAATAATTTCTGCTTCTGAGCACTGTTGCTCTTCACATTGCAGTGGTAGAGAAACGCTTGCTGTAGGTGTTGCCTTGCTTGTCATGGCTGCTACTCCTTTGTCCACCTTATTGGGCAAGCTGAAAACTGAATTGGAAACACTGAGATCTAAAAGAAGGAGCAGTAGATGGGTGAAAGCTTCTTCAGGTGTGGATTGGGTGCTGAAGGAGCTCTGTCTGTGAGGTTGGTCTTTGTGCATCAGATATTTGGAGAAATAGAGCAAGATTTGCACAATGGGTCTGTTACACATTTTAATCTCCAAGGTATCAGCCTGTGTACAGGCCATTGAGATGTCTTTATCTGTTAATATAAATTCATACAGTTCACAGCTGTTTGATCAAAGCAGTGTCTCAATACAGCTGAGCAATGTGAGCCAACACCAGAACAGAGAGGAGCAATCCATACTATTGAACTCTGTCTTTTGTAGTGACAGAGGAGGAGGAGCAACCCCATAGCACCTCTCTATCCCAATTTGTCTGCGTCTCCCTCCATTCTTCAATTCCCAGGCAGGAAAACGTTTTGGTTTCTTTAGCTTTTCCTCAGCCCTATTCACTCTATTAATTCTGCCCTTTAGCGTGGATGTACTGAGTTTCATTTTATCCTTTTATATTTCATATTTCAGTTTCTTCTCTTGGGAAGATCCTAATGTCTGATGCTAGAGGGAGCTCAAAACCAGTATGAAATCTCATCTGGGTTAGTGGATGAAAATCTTAACAGATTGTCAGAGTATTAAACATTACATAGAGAAATTGTTCCTTTCTGCTGTGATTTTTGGTTTTTGTGAGTTTTTGGGGGTTTTTCTGAGTCTGTTTTCTGAGAGGAAAAAATAAGTCTAACCTTGATGGGATTTTTTTTTTTTTCCCAGTTATTAATTTTCCCTGATACTGGTGTGATCTACAACAAGCTTTTGTTATTTTCAGGTGTTTGGATTTAAGTTTCTGGACCATTTCACAGTGAATAATTTCCAGTTCAATTTCTGATCTTTTTGCACTAGTACAGGCAGTCTTAAACTTACCATAATGGTATAAATGAGCAAACATTTCATTAAAAATGAAGAGGCTTATGACAATACCTATTCTCCCAAAATGGAACCACCTGAGCTTTTCTAATAGCTGGTGACATCCATTAGCACTTCTCTCAGAAATTGAAAACGTTTTCCATCTGTTCATACACTCATTACAAAGTAGTTAAGAGCCTATGGGATCACACAGACACATTTTTGCAAATTAAAAAATATCAAAATGAGTTATTGAAGAAGCAGGGATGACTTTGTAATAAGCATCTAAGTCTTAAACTTTCCCTTTCCTCAGACACTTCAGACACCCCATTAGCTGAAAACTGTTTAGTCTGTAACCTTTGATAGGATGACATTTTGAAACTCTATGCTATACATTCTATGAGAAGTCCAGCCAGCCCTGCCCATTTACACTACTCTAACAAAGAGCAGAAATCAGTCATTTTATGGCAGACATCCCTGGGGTCAAGCAGCTAAGAGAATTCAAATAAAAAATGGAGTATTTACATAAAAAATGAGATCAGACAGTATTATATTAATATGCAATAAACTCCATGGATAATGTGCTTGCATGTTTTCATGCTTGAAATGATCTCTAAGCAGTAAGTTTAGATTTGTCTTTCCTGAAGGAAAATTTATTGGAAATGGGTATTTCAAATCAATTCCTTCAGCCTGCAAGATGATGAAACATCAGTGATTCCCTGCCTGATGCTTTCTACAGGCAAGGCTTCCAGAATGACAGAGAAGGCTTGGCTAGAGACTTATGTAAAAACAAATTAACACAATATTCACACAACTTAAATACATTTAGAGGTCTTCCTCAAAAATCAGTCTTCTTGGGAGTGGTTCCAGTATCATCTCACTCTATGTATGTTTCTTCACATAACCAACCTCTTGGTCAGAGCTTCAGTTTGTACACGTGTCTAACTGATTACTGAGTGCAAATTGAGGGTTACCATATTTTAAATTGTTGGGTCTAAAGCCTGATTCAAGAACTCCAAAACCTTCTGATTATTTTTCAGGAAAGTGACTACCACATGTCTTGGTCTTGTGGGCAGCTTGACAAATCGGATTGCTGAGCAATCACCAACTCTATGAAGTTTAACAAGGGCAAGTGACTGATTCTGCACCTGGGAGGGGGCAACCCTGGATGTATGTACAGAGCAGGGAGCGAGTGTACAGCTTGCTCAACAAGGAAATATTATCTGGGGAGATGTAAAAGTAACTGTGAAGGAAATACAGCAAGAAAGAAGAAATATTCAGAGTGGGAACCTTGGATTATCCATTAGTGGTGCAGGTGCTATACTCATGTTTCAGTCCAAAGTTGGTGTCACCGAACTCCAGGCTGTAGAAAAAAGGTCTGTATGAGCTCACTCAATAAGACAAATGTTTTTTGAATGTTGCACAAATATACATGAGCATGAACAACGAAGGCATCATAGGACAGTGGTGGGTCTTTTGTAAAACAAGATAAGATAAAACAGGATCTCAATGTTCTTAGGACTTGTCGAGCAAAAGGCTTGCTAAGATATTTCTCTGCAGCCTTCCAATAGTTTCTCTAAAGCTATGTGATGACAACACCCCTTCCAGCTCCAGGATTTTCTGTATTACCATACCATGTGCTGTTTGAAAAATCATTGGCTTCTTGTATTACATAAACACTGAGCTTACTAAAATCTTAACCTGAACCAACATTAGAGCAGTCAATTGTCTACTTCCATTTTACATATCAGATTTTCTCAGTCTCTATTACAAATGAGGAGTTAGTTGCCAGGAAACTCCTTTTTTTAACATCACTTACAATACTTCTTCTTAGTGGCCCATAGAGAGAACAAGGAATCCTGCTTTACATCAAACTCTTAGAAAGTGGTTATGACAAAAGACTAAATCCTTGCTAAATGTTGACACATTGCCAGCAGCATACAGTAACCATGGAGACAGTCAGAATTAAGGGCACATTTTGACATTGTGTGCAGAGTAGCAGCAATTGCAGTTGTTAGAAAATATTATCTTTCAGCTGGTTGGCTTCATGCAGACAGAATGAAGACAGAATGATGAGGGAAATGAGAGTCCTTCTGTCAGCTGTGATGCATGAGGAAACCTATATCTTAACAATGAAATCCTTTTCAAGCACTACAGACACGTAAAGTGAGTCAAAGAGAGGTGATATCATCCATTATAGAAATGATAATGTAACAGATTACTATGGGGGATTATGGCCAACATTCCCCAAAAATTATTCCCTCTGCTCTGTATTTAACCATTGAATGATTTTAGCCAAGATTTTTAAACACAAACACATAAAGTGAGACTTTAATGGTAGAGATTTTATAAATGCCCAAGTCATCTGAATGTCTCTTTTTCATTGAAAAAAGGAATTGTATTTTCATTGTCTTTTGAAGGAAGTCTTGTGTACAGAATGGGGTGAACGGATTTGGAAATTTTTCTCCTACATTTGTGATCAGGCTTCCAAATACACATGATATTGGTAAAAACATGAAAGATGAAACCAGCATGCATAATCAAGGCAGGATGGTTTTTAAAGGCCTGTTGCATCCTGGTGTTTTTGCTAACATCATTGCTGTAGCCAGCAGAACAGACAGGCCTTGTGCTGTGGGTCCTGGGAACAGGCAGAGTGAGGAGATACCTGGGGAGAATCCTGTATGGGTATTTCTACCAGAACCTGTCTGTGCTGGGGCTGTAGCCTCGGCTACCACAGCTTTTTGCCACTGTTGATATTTCTTCATTAAAAGTTTCCATGTTTCATACCAAAACCTGAGTAGTCCTATTTTTCAATGCCAACTGCCTGCCAGTTTCCTGGATCAAGAACTGTGAGTAGCCTAAGAAACCTGCAGGTCCACATCTTCATTTATTAAGACTCAGTGTATTTACACTGACTTTATCTGATCTGTGATAATTTCTATCATCTGCTGATAGATCTTCCTGTTTAAGCAGAACCACATTTCTACCCTGTCTGTGAAATCCAGAGCCTGCATTACCTTCAATTGATGCAGTGACATGACACCTTCAGGGAAACTGCATTTCTTTTTACATCATTTTGTATTTAAAAGTTAAAAAAGAACAAGTCATCTACTTTGGAGCAAATAGTGCTGTGAGCTTAATGTGATCACGCTGTCAAATTTACTACAGGATGATAGATTTGTTTATTAATTATGATATTTTAGGTGAATGTCATAGTTTTCTTTATCTGCATGCTTAACTACATGTCAACCTTTTCTGCAGGTTTTCCATTGAATCATTTTCTTGCATAAAAATATTGCAGCCATGCCACCCTTTTCTTTAGAAGTACCTCTGCAGTTTTCCTGACTCTACTACTAGCTGGGAGAATAGATTAAAACTTCTGATCTATGAGTTATATTAGTGATATCTGTGGTTATCAGTGATAAAGCAAAGTGTTAGCATGTCACATGAGGAACAGACCTCTTTCTATATTAAATAACCTTTTCTTATGGATGATGGAAAAAGCCCTGATAGAATCATAGAAAGATTTGTGTGGGAAGGGTTCTCTGGAGGCCTGTTGTTAGATCAGACTTCTGAGAGGCTTGTCCAGGCAAGTGCTGAAGATATCAAAGGCTCTGGATTTCATTGCAAAATGAATCCATTGTAGGATTGTCATTCTACAGCTGAATCACATAACAAGCAAACGCACAGCAGGGCCACCATTAATTGAAAGCGAAAGCAGCATCCAAATGAACCCTGCTCTACTTCAAATGAATCCAAAGATTTGCAATCCTACTCACAGTGGACCAAAGCTTTCATCAACTATTTTGCACCCAGTATTCAAGTTATTCCTTTGTTGACTTCAAAGGAAAATCACAGGGATAATAGGCAGGCAAAGAGGGAGGACCCTAAGTCCATAACCTGTGTAAGAACCTCACTGTGTTGATATGCTGGTCCTGCTGAACCATGCAAGAATCCTTTGTTTGATAGCCATGATACTGATTTCAGATCTGGAAAACTGTTTTACAGGGAATGATAGAATAGTTTGGGTTGGAAGGGACCCTTACATGTCGCCCAATACAACTCCCAAGCTGAAGGTCGTAAGGAATCCATCTTAATTAATATATAACAAAGCCAATGTTTTTAAAAGGAGTTAGAGTGGTTAGGTAGGAGCTATGTATTACAGCCCTAGGCAGGAACTGCAGTCAAGAGCCACATTTTCCCAAAACCTTTGCACCCAGCAACACCCCATGCGGAGAGGGAATCAGCACTCATGATTCAGTTTTATACATGCTGGATAAAACACAGAGAACTTTGGCTCAAGCATGGAGACAGAACACTCTGTCTGAGCAATATAATTAGAAAAAAAAGGAAGCCAGAAGGTTGGCTGAGCTTATGTAGATATGTATTCATGGCTTTGCTACGAAAAGACTGTTAAAGATGTCTCCTTTTTCTTTCTAAATGTCAGCTTTTACTGAGCAATTCATTCTGATGTCAAATGACTTATTAAAAAGAGAGGGACTTTGAAATGCTAAGCAAGCCCAAGATCCCAGAAAGCTGCTCATATCTGTTTGTTTATTTATTTATCCACAATTTCTTCTTGCCAGCTTAGCTCCTTCCTAAGAGAGCAAACAAACTGCAGATGCAGAGCTGATGGCATTGGGCCTAACAGAGCCTTCAAAATAAAGCCATAAATTGTTTCTTTGAATTGCCAAGGAAAGGGGACTTTCCAAGTCTAAGTTCAGAATACATCCTAAAATCAATCTCAGTCCAGTGTGTGCTAAAGCTATGAAGCTTCAAAGTTTTGGGTAAACTTTTATTTCTTTTCCTATTAATGACACAAGAATTCATTCCCCATATACTACTTTTTGTGGGTCATTACAAAGTAAAGTATTGCTAGAGCAGATGCTGCTATCACATCTTTTTGTGTGTATGTATTATGTTACTTATAAGACTTACAACTCATATTTTAAAATAAAAGTAAAAAGAAAAGCACTTACATTATCTTATAAATGTGGGGGTCATTTCTGAACTGATGTTTCAATTACACAAAGTTCTTTTACTAAAACTACAAATCCACACTGTAAGGGTGTTTCCCAACTCCTTTGTTCCATAATACAACCAATGTATTTTTTAAGCTGAGTTTGAACAGCAAGTTTTATCTCATTATATCAGAAATTGTTACCAATATCAGGTTGTTTGTTATTTTCTCTGTACTGTGAAACAATTTGCCAAAGGTAATGTTACATCTAAAGATGTACTGATAACAGGCATTTGTTCATTTTTTGTTTTATGGATTAGGAGCACTGGAATAAAAAATGTCTTTCATAGTGGTCTTTAATTCAATTGCTAACCTAACAAGGAAAGCAAAGAGTGAAATTACTGTAACTGTAATCAACTGGCCAGTGGCAGGAGGAAATCCACTCATAACATGCTACATGCAAAAATTCATTATGTAAGGTCTTTACACACACAGTTCTATATTTAATTGTTCTGCCTTAGTTATAGAGGCTCAAATCCATGGAAGTGGTTGCTGATGACAAGAGAAGGAGCTAGGATGGTGAGGTTGAGTTTGGATTTTGTCTTCTCTATTCCAACCCTTTTTTTCAAGCAGCACTCAGTTCCTGAATTTCCTTCCCTTCTCCTACCTAGCCATTCCCAATACCATTTATTCTTCCCCCATCTGCTTCCATATGGATTTGTCTCATGATCTTCTGGTTTCAGAGTCCTTCAGAGCACAGGAAGGCTGGGCTTGCAGCTCTAACACCAGGATTCCACTCCATGTCCACTGAGGCCTGAGGTCATAGGGGGTTGAAGGCTCAGAAAGAACTTTTGGGATTCACCTCTGTGCTTTTACTGCTCTTACATTCCTCCTTGGAATTGCTTTTGCCCATTGCTAGGAAGGAGAATGAGAGGGAAGGCTTTTGGGATGTGTCAGTGCTTCTAAAAAACTTGTGCCAGTCTACCTCTTGCCCAGAGTGAGGGAACACCACCCCAGCAACTGTCTTGCTTTGTTCCAAGGACTTTGATGCTTATACCAAGATTTTTCAGGAGTACATCCTCCTTTCGTCCTCTAAAACAGAGAAATCTCTGTTCTGTCTGCATTCTGGACTGGTTGTTTTGCAGACTTCAAAATTACTGTGCAGCAGAATGACCAAGAGTCCTAGGCTGAACCTCACTCACCTCCTGATATCCAGACAAGTACAGGATGCATCTGTTTTCTGTAGGCATTTCTTCCTTTTAAAAATACAAAGTCAAGTTGAATAAAAATGTTTTGTGTAATCATTTTCATGAACAATTAGAAAACTTGTTGAATAATATAAAAAGCCATAACATTTTGATGTTGGGAGGAAATTCTTTACTCTGAGTGTTGTGAGGCACTGGAACAGGTTTCCCAGAGAAGCTGTGGTTCTCCCATGCCTGGAAATGTTCAAGGCCAGGTTGGATGGGGTTTTTAGAAACCTGGTCTAGTGAAAGGTGTCCCTGCTTATGGTCAGAGGTCTGGAGCTAGATTATCTTTAAGATCCTTTCCAACCCAAGCCACTCTGTGACTCTATGATTTATGCTTTGCCCCAGAAAGTTAATTTCAGTCACTTTAAATTGGTTGTTATGTAACAGGACTTTTGTATGTATCAACAATACACCAAGTTTTTCTCTCTCACAAGCACTTCCCAAGGGGAGGCATAGGAAGTCAGAAACCACTGTGGTAAATTCAGTAAGCGTGTGTGAGAAGATATTGATGATTGTCAGCTTTTGACTACAGCATTAAAAACAAACAGCACCAGTCTTACAGGTCTCTGGAATACTAGAGCATAGAATGCCAAGAGTACAACCTTGTGGGATTAATGAGACATTATTAAAAGAAATTAAATATATGCATAGCATTTGCAGGAGCATCATTTTTTGACATCACTAAGAGCAGAGTAGCTGAATGTTCTTAAAGCACACTCAGTCAAGCATTTGTGATTGTGAAGAAAATTGTGTACTACAAGGGATGGGCAGGCAGACATTTTAAATTTTTTGGAGCATACTGTGGCCAATGTTATCTGAAAATCATTAGAATTAATCACAAATCATATCTTTAAGAAAGGTGAGCCCTACCATTGTAAAATAATAGATGCACATTATACTTCATACCAAGTCATGACTTCAGCACATCTCTGAGTCACTGGCAAAGGGCCCTTGCTAGCACTCACTAGAACAAGTTCATAGAAGAAATTCATAGAAAATCCATCAGGGTTCCTTAACGTTATAATGGTACTACTTGCTCAGCTGCACATTGCTGGTAGCTGGGAAGGTGTAGCTAAGAAAGTACTACTACATAACCTACCATCATATTTTTCCCCCAGGCACCCACTACAGTACATTATTGGATGCATAATGCAGGCTTAATGGAATCCATTTGGCCATGGTTGAGATACAAGGATTATGAGTACACGAAATAGGTTTATGGGTTATTTATTTTATTCTGTCGCTAACATGCCAAAGTTAAGCAGACTTTCTTTAAAGGAAATGGAATGGAAATTCATTCAGGATAGACTACAAATTCAAAAAAAGTCTGAAAAAGGTGGGAGTAAAGTCAGGGCAGTAATTCAACCTTGACTGTAATCTTTGCTCTGTCTACCACTGTAATCATTCACTCCCAAGCCCTGGATGTTGGCCCTAGACTGACCAGGGTATAAGAACTCCCACTGAGCCCATGAGGGTCACTGAGATGAACAGTGATAAATCAACACGTTTTGCTTCCACCAGCTGTGATGGAATAATTGTTCTGGACATTGTAATTATTAAAATCACATTTGTCATGGGGGAAAAATTGGAAAAAGAAGAGACTGAGAACTCAGAGAGTCTTCTGTATAAGTCATGATTTTCTATAGGATATCTTATTTTCTTTTTTAAAAAAGATAACTCCATTGTGTTGGACTGAGAGAAGAAATGTGGGAGAACAACCAAAATCAATTCCAGTTTGTGGTATTAGTCGTTCTCTCCCAGTGCCAGTAGCTAATTGTTGTACTGGGGCATACTGTGAGGACACTGAAAATAGCTCACAGCAGCAAATGCCTATTACATTGTTCAGATATGTAGGCTCCCTCCACCCTGCTTGGCTTGTTTATCTGTTTGCAAATAGTTTTCTTGGGGCTCAGGTTTTGCAAGTGTTTAGTCATTTTTTGGTGTATATTAAATTCTTTAGCAGGCTACACAAAATGAGGAATGGAAACCAATGAAGAAAATGGAAAACAGTATTTCTAAAATCTTTTCCCCAGGTGAATTGCTTATGAACAAATGTTAAACTGTGTGCAGGGGGTATCTTCTAATTCTCTCTGATGATGAAGAAACCTGAGCTGAATGAAGTGTGCATACTCACCTGTAGGCTGGTTTGCATGCACCCATATCAGTAATTATTTTTAAACATGACTAAGGTACAGAAAAGGGAGGAGATATTGCCCGTATTTGTAACACAGAACAGCCTTCAGGCTGCTCTGAATTAATCCAAGGATGGAGAGGTAAAGCTGATGTCATAGGAAGTTAAAAAAAACTTCACAAAAACTTCATAGCAACTACGGAGTCATCTTGGTTGGGGCTGTGACAACACGGTGCTGGAACAATGGAGATGTGAAAACTCCTCAGGAACAGAATGCTGTGTGAAGAGGCCCTAGGAATAAGATAATGAAAAATCTTATTTCTTTGACAACTAATTGTTCACATAGGTTAAATCAGAAAGTGTATAGAGTGCAAGGTTAAATAATTCCCATTTGGTATCTCCTGGAATGGGTCCACTGGAAGATGGCAAAGCTGATTAAGGCACCTCTCTTGCAAGAAAAGGCTGAGGGAGCTGGGCCTGCTCAGCCTCGAGAAGAGATGACTGAGAAAGGATCTCATCAATGTCTGTCAGTACCTGAGAGAAGTGCCAAGAGGATGTTTCCAGGCTTTTCTCAGCGGTGCCAAGCAATAGGACAAGAAGCAATGGACAGAAACTGAGGCACAGGAAGTTCCATCTGAACATGAGGAAGATCTTTCTTTCTTTACTGTGCTGATGACTGAGCACTGGAACAGAATGACCAGTGGAGTCTCCCTCACTGGAGATATTCAAGAAGTGCCTGGACACAATCCTGTGCCATGTGCTCTGCGATGGCCTTGCTTGAGCAGGTAGGCTGGACCAGGTGACCTGCTGTTGTCTGTGCCAACCTGACCCATCCTGTGATTCTGTGATTAGATGTTTTAGTCTGGAGTGAATAACACAAAATGCCAGCACAATTGCTTTTCAACAGCTAGAATAGACTGAAAGAAAAAATAAATGCTTTCTGCCCGCTGAGTGTCACATCATATATCCTGCACTTCTGCAATATTAAATTCTTCTGCTAGGATCATAGTTACTTGCCTCTGCATGAGTCCTTGTTTCCCATAAGGCTTATTCAGTTGAAAATTAAGTTGACATTTCCTAGGAACTGGAAAATGAGAAATATATGAAATTATTATTTAAGCAAGGAAATTTTTAAGTGGGATCTTTTCCCCTCTGGGTCTACAAAGATTATTAAGGGCATCTGGTCAATCCCATCATCAAGTTTGGAGGAAATTCAAAATTTTTAATTCATATTTAAAGACCTCTAATTATCATTTTTGAAAGGATGAGTCTTGTATAAGGCTAAAATAAAGTATGAAATCTGAACCTGTTGAAAAATGCAATAATTTCAGGAAATTTTTTTCTCCTTTTTTAATGCAAGATTGATAACAAATAAAGATCAATAGGAAATGAGATTCCTCTCCTATCAGACCATTGTTATAAAAGGTAAAAGAGCAAAACCTCAGTTATTTCTGTATAGGAAGGAACGGGGTTACTATCTATGCAAAATTATACAGCCAATATATGTCAGCCTTTTATTCCTAAAGCGCAGTGGAATAGGAATGCTCAGTTTTCCTAAAATCTCAACATATACTTCAATTGAAGTTTGGTGTGAAAAGGTGATTAAGATGCCCTCTAATTCAGAAAAAATATTAGAAACTGAAGAACTGCTTATCTACATGGGAGAGGCATAGCAAGGAACTCAGATCAAGAAGCAGAGACAGACAACATTCAGCTGACAAATAAAAATGGATTTTATGACATGAGGATGATTGAGGAACAAACTCCTGAGGGATGTTTTATCTTGATTATCTGCAGAGATGCCTTTCTGGAGGGCAGGATTAACACCAGCACAGAAGATAATGCTTGATGCAAGAGTGATGTACATGAGATTCTCTGCCTTGAAGTAATATTGGGTAATCATAAGGAGCCTTTTTGTCTTTAAATGGCATGACTGATTTCCCAAGCATGCACAGCTCTGGAATGGACTCTGTTTAGACTGTTTAATCTATTTAGATTTTCAGGCTGGAGTTGTGGAAAATGACTGAATATTTTAACTATGCTCTACAACCAGTTGTGGAAGAGAGCATGGAAAATATTGTACCATGATAGACAAGCTCCTGTGTGTTAAGATCTGATTATTGAGAGATGCCTCTACCCAAAAAAAAATAAAAAAGGTGCAAATGAGACTAATAGTGTGGATCTTATTTCACAGTAAAATGTGAGGTAGAAAGATGGAAAGAAATAGAAAAGGGGGAGGTGGTGAGAGAGAGTGAGAGAGAAATAGATTAAGTAGAAAGATAGTCACCATGCCTGTGGATACAGTGATATCCTGTTGGTCCTTCTTCACCATTGTCTTCCCTGTGGCGGGATTCCTCCAGTCTCTCAAATTTTCTCATACTTTATGTATTTTAGCAAACAAAGGAATCTGTGTCCATGGATTACATGGTTTTCTCAATTTCAGTGCTAATTAGTCTCATGTTCAGTCTTCCTTTTCATTTGAGTTCGTGGGTTCATTGTATGGTTTCCCCCTTCCAGACCAGGCGGAGCTGATTTTCAGCACAGTTGCTGAGCTGGTTTTCTTTGTGTATTCTTTATGCCCATTATTAGTGCTCCTCCAGCTCTTCCTAATTTTAGATAATCAGACAATAGTACCAACTTTACCTTATCTCAGGTTCCAGTCAGGTGCTTATCTAACTGTTCAAACTTCCAGGAATTTATGACAGCATATTTGGGTGGAGAGGGGGATGTGTTCAGAGGTCACAGATGATTGAACAGGTGCTTCTTTCTACAATTTGCCATAGTGGGCAAAGTCCTTCAGTAATATTAACAGTGTGTGAGAAAATTATGATCTATAAGTCTCTTACACTGTGGAGTCAATGGTCATCCAAGTCTCACCCTTTATATCCTGACTTTGGAAAAGTGAGTGCAGAGGAAGATGTAAAACTCTCTCTTTCCTTCAGCAAAGTAACATGAACATGTTATGGATTATCTGACACGCCCGTATGCTGCTACACTGAAAAATTCACCTTTTTTGTCAACAGAAAAGGTAGTGAACTTGTTTACAACATACAGAAAGACATTATGAAATTTAGAATTAAAACAATTAACTCAGAAAGGTGTCCTTATTGAGGAGCCTCCCTTTCTGCCCTCACAGAAATGAGAAAGAAGCAGGCAGCCCTCAGAGAAGTTTGCAACTTATTGTGCTTTGAACTTATGTGCCAGAGAGGGGAACAACTGTCAAAAGTACATTATTCTGCTTCATTTTAGCAAACAAGAACAATCTAGAGGAGCAGTTCAGTTTTAAGAGAACGTGTCCTCAAATATTTGTATTAGCAACTTGCTTACCTAATCCAGAGTTAATTGGAAGAAAAGAATTATTCAATGATTGACAGTCATATAGCCTTTCTAATCATGCCTCTCCCATTATTTGGATAGAGATTTTATGGATGGGCCTATATAATCTTGCATCAAATTCCTATTTTACAGGGATGAGAAAGTGTACTTTGTACTCATTTTGCAATATTCAGATAACCATCTTTATAATTATATCTACCTGTAGTACTTAGAAAGAACAGCCTAGAATCAGGTTACTGAATCCATACTCAACCACTATAACTGATGTAATAACTGAGCTGTTTTATCTAAAGTCAGAGATTTATCCCACTACTCATTAGCTACCTGCATGGAAATCCTGGGAATGTTGATTGCATGGAGAGAGAAGCTGCAGAAATGGGCAAATCAAGCAATTAGCATTGCAAAATGTACTTTTAGTGAGTTAGTTTCATCATGGTGATGCAAGACCCTTGTTTAATTTACAGATGCATCTTAGTTTCTATTATAAGTCCAACAATGTTTTCTGATTTTATTACAAAAATTGTTGATAACAATGAGAATTACACTTTAATCAAGAAAAGATTACTCCTGGGCACTAAACCTCTGACTAATGCACCAGTCCAGGAGAGCACTGTAGCATGTAATTTTATCCCTGCTTAGTAGAGTACATAAAGTCATGCTTAATTTGAAGTCTGTGAAAAGTCCCACTGACTGTTAAAATAAGCAGGTTTATGAGAATCCAGAAGAATCCAGAGCACAAATTCAGTAGTAAATAAAATGAAAACAAGAACAGAAGATAATAAAAGCTGCTGATTTATTCCCTCTCAATTTCCTCCCAAGTGGCAGTTATTCTGCTATCATGACATTAACATCATTCATGATTTGTCAAGAAGGTTTTCTACCATGGCTCCTCTTGTGCACAAGATGATGTACAAACCCCAAAAGATAATAATCCCACCCCAGGCGGTCTGCAGTCCATTTCTAGCTGATACTGCAGTATCTGTCACCATCCTTACCTTAAGGAGATTAAAACTGAGACTTTCTCTCAGGTTTGTCTTTTTGAACTTCTGCATTTTTATAAATGATGCAAGGTTTTGCACAAAAGCTGAATTTGTATGCCAGACTGCTTTCTTAATATTACCAAAAACCCAAACATGAAGCTGCATTCATATACAGTGTCTTACAAAACTGATTAAAAAAATTAACATGAATTGCTAAGTACTGCCCAAATTAACACAAATCAGAGTTCATTACGTAGCATTAGGAGGCAATTTATTGCAATCATTATGCCTGCTGTTACAGAGAACCATATGCCAACTCCAGAAATAACAAGCATTCTGAATCAGGGTCATTGCTGTCATATTTGCATGTGAAACACATTAATTGATCTGCTGTGCATATTAGAATTTAAATCCACACTTTTTTGCTGCTGAATACTCCATCATAAATTTGTTGTGAGAAGGGACAGACTGGGTGGAGAGAGAGATGATGTTTTAGAGGAATATTTGTCCCAAACTGTGGTGGATTATTAAGCAGTTAAATCCATTCTGCTTAACTAAATGATGTCCTAAATATCTTTTGGTTTCTACAGCAGGAAGATATGTAGCCATATATGTCAGACATGTCATATACTCATGTCATCTTGTTCTGGTGGTCTTCCTCAGGGGACTGTAGCTGTAAGAGCTAAAGTGTGAGCAACATAGTGTTTAGAAAAGTCTCTCCCATAAAGGTTCTTGTGCCCTGAAAAAAGGATAATAGTTCATTTTTCAGTTGCAAAGAGTAAGAATGTAACTTCAACTGTAACTTCCAGGAGACGCTGCTGCAGTGCAAATTAAAACAGCTCAAAAATCTAGATACGTATTTTGCTGTTTCAGGTTGTATCCAGAATTTCCATGTTGTCGACAGATAAATAAAAGGTGAAAAGAAAACCCTTATTTAACAGAAATAAATATAACAGTACTATCCTTTCCCCCAAGCACTTTTGATGAATCCTGGACAAAGGCAATGGGAAACATCACTTTAAAAAAAAAAAAAAAAGGCAAGGGGAGATTATGGGAGAGAAGTTGAATGTGAAGTAACATGATGGAAAAGTCTTTACTAGAAGATGGGTCATGGAGCTGAGCTGATGTTAGAGAGTTGACCTTTGGAAGCAGAGTCAGTGAAGGAGGAGAAGATTAAATATTTTGAGAAGAGCAAAGAGATAATTAAATTTAATAAGCCAGACATTGAAGTTAGATAGGGAATTCTGACATGGACATGAAGGGTGAAAAAACACATGAGAGAACTGGGGGCTGGGAAAGGGGTTTGTCAATAGTTTAAGGCAAGATGGGAGCACTGAGTAGGACATAAGTGGAGCAGAAGGAGTGGCTGTCCCAGATTGTTTGTCCTGCAGTTGATGCCAGTTCATTGAGCAGAAGGAAAATCTTTCCCTCTTGCCCCTTGGAAAGGAAGACGTATCTCTCAAGCTGTCTGATGATATGGTAGTGCATAAGGGCTTCCTATTTTGTTAAGGTTTTCCCTGTTGAGCCACACAGATTTCTCTAATCTGTATTTTCCTTGATTCTTGTAGGCCAGATAGAAAATGGTTTGAAAATGTAGTATGATTATGAATTGCTTTGCTCCACTTTTCTTTATATGAGAGCAGATTTTTCTGGAGCACACTCTTCAGGGTTTACCACACCAGCACAAAATTGTCCTACCCTATGAAAATAAATCACATGCCTATCTATATATCCTTTACCAAGTGAAAATAGCATTTCTGTTGTCGTGTGTGTCAGTCACCCTTAACAATAAAAAGGGAAGTAAATTAGAAAATAGTAAATTAAACAAACAAAATAATTTTACCAGCATGAGCAAAATAACCCAGAAAACCTTGAAACTTTTCTCAGTTAATGTGCAAGTGATGGCAGTTCAATGTTAGCAGTGCAAACAGCTGTTGTGCCTAGCTAGACAGAGGGCAACTTCTCTATAATGATGTGGATTATTAAAATCTTTGGAGATAACATTATCAGGAGCAGCACACAATGCTACAGCATTTATCATTCACCTACTCTATTCTTGCCAGTGCAGAGAACATAAACACATTGCTTTCTAAGCGGGAAGTCAGATAGGCCAAAGCATGAATTTGAGAGTTGAGTGCTATTAACCTTCAGCAAATGTGAAGATGGCAGATATGCTTCAGCAATTGCATAAGGAAAATACATCTGTGCAGCCATGTGGTTTTGTGCTTAGTACCAGTAAATGTGGGTACTGAACTCAGCACTGCACAGACACCTTCCATCCCAAACAGCAAGTGACGTGTTAGCAATGCCAGAGACTGATGCAATATGATTCCTGTTGAGAAATCCAGGAGATAAGGGATTGGATTATAGTCAGTAAAGCAATCTGCCATCACCATGACACCCAGAGTGCTCTGTGACCATTCAGATTCCCCATAAATACATTAGTGAATGGGGCAGCTCTGGCTGGGACACATATCAGCTTGGATACTGAGCAGGGAGTCATCCATGGACAGACTAAAGAAAGGGCTGCAGGGAAACAAAGGGCTGAAGCCTAAATCCAGAATGCTGAACTGACCTTTGCTACATCCGTAACATACACAGCATGACACACACCTCAGGGAGTGTTAGACAAAGAGAAGCATTGCTTTTGGATCTGCTTTGGATTGAACTGGGAAAGAGCATGGTGTGGGCAAGAGCTGCTTTTCCAATAGCTTAAAAGACCAAGACAGATGCTTATTGATTGCCTTGTAAACCAGCCAAAGAAGTTCCCAGAGAGCAGTGGTGCCAACAGAACCATGATTAAGTCTATGTCTGAAATGTCTCTCTTTCCATCCTTTACAAAGTGTTTATGGGTAGGGTTACATGTAAAGCAGTGATGGTGTTTCCTGTAATGTCCAGCTATGACCCAGAATGGTGGAATGCAGGTTCCTGTGAAGTGTTTTCCAGACAAAGCAAAGTCTAATAAGGTCAACATGCTGATAAGGGAGCTTAAAATTTGCCTTTAGTTCTGCTTAGCCCATATTGCAATCTATTCTTGACAAATGCTCTTTGTATATAGACCGAGACAAAATCAAAACATGTTTCAGGTGAGTCAATGTTCATTTCCTTGCTCATTTCATAGTCTAAGACTATCTGTTAGACCACAGAAAAATTCAAGGAAGCAGAATGATTTACAACTCCTTTCTGTTGAATGTCTTCTCAAAACATTTGATTTTTCCCAATACATAAAGGAAATTTCTTACTCCAGAGTTGGTCATTCCATAAAAAATGAAAGAATAAATTCCTGGCAAAAATGCTCTATCCCTTGCATCACTGACTGTTTGGAGCCCATGTTAGTCTATGTTCAGAACATAGCCAAAATTTTTTTGTGTTTTTAACCTTTATCTCTTCCCAGATATTCTTCTGTACAGTTCCACAAGCAGCCACATGGGCGGTGCTAAGGTGTGAACAGCAGCAGCAGCAGGAGAGGGGAAAACTGCTGACAGAAAGAGAAAGTGAGACCTTCCAGCTTGCTTTGCTTTTGGATAAATCTCTCATTTTTTCCTCCTTAATTGGAAACATTTGCTTACCTGCAAGGAAAAGGGAATGTGGATGTAAAAGCTCAGCATCCTCACACTCCAGTTTTTCAGACAGCTATTCATATCAGAGAAAAAGATTTCTCAGGGATAAGTAGAAACATTTATATTCCAGTATGACTATTATTATTTTAACTTTTTTTTTAATCTCAGCAGAGACCTAGCTCTTTTTTTAAAGGAGTCTATAAACACGCAGAAAAATTAATAACTATTTTGTGTAATAGCTATGTGCATCAAAGTGCATCAAAGACCAGATGTATTTTATTTGGAATTTTTCTTATAGAAAATGTAAAAGATAATATTTTTAAAAAACAGTGAAACCTTTGCTTTACTTCTCTGTCTTGGATGCTAGGTTGAAGCCTGCACTGTCTTTTTGAAGGAGCTTATAATGGAAATGGTGAGACATCCTTAACTGTAGCAGACCCCTCACATATTTCCCTCACAATGCAGCCCAGCCTGGGAAAACATCAGCAGTTAAGGAGACTAAAGGAAAGTGTGAACTGTCCCCAGAAGCCATCAGATTAGTGAAGTTTATCTCATCCTGGTAATTCACCTCAGTCAGGAGCAGAATTAAATTTAGTGTTTGGGCAGCAGCAGCAGAGCAGTGCTATTTGTGTGCTCTTTATCTAAGGTGCTATATATTGTGCTCGAAGATAAAAAGTCATCCTTTCTTTCCTGGAGGAGAAAAATAAGATATTATAAATCATCAGAAAGTGTTATCGTGCAGATAACTTCTTGTATGTGTCTTTGCATTTATTTTCATGACCCTTAGCCTAATACCTCCTTGGAAATGTTGTAAGTGGGAATCTCCTTCCCCACTTTAGTAGGGAAGAAACACAAGGGCCACAGTCATGAGGACAGTCCCTCAAAAGACATTGTGGTCATCTCACTTGAAAGGAAAGTGCTGTCCACAGAAGTATAAGAGGACAAGATCAAAATACTATTCCAGGTAGATGGTTTTTCAAAAATCTGTCCATTTTGGAAAGACTCTAATTTCTGGAAGAACCAAGTGTTTCTCCACTCTCAATATTAATGGCCCAGCTTTGTAGTGTCCCAGGATTAAGGTACTCCTTAAGAGAAGATAAATTGCAAGATTATAGAGCAGGATTCCTTAAACCCCTCCACTTAACCACAGCAAACTGACAGCAGCTTCCATGTCACCTCCTTGGTTTCAGCCCTCAAGCCAGACCATGGTTAATCATGTCCTGGACACTACAGATTTTAGAGTCAACCCAGCCATACTGCAGCAACCAGCAATCCATTTTCATTACAGGGGCACAGTTGAGACAAAAAAAAACACTCCCCAAGGTGGCTGGAGCCTATTCGTTCCTTGTGTGGAGTCCCTGGAAGAGCAGAGGATGTTTGTGAGATTACTGGTCCAAAGGCCCATCAGGCTAATGAAACATTTCCTGCTGCAATGGAAGTGCTCATGTGTTTTTCTCAGAGGGCTTTCAGGTGTACACAGAGCTATCAAAATACTCTGAGACACTTTCAAGAGGTAAGAAAGCACACGGGCTTTTCAGCCAGATGCACACTTGAGTTCTGTGAACCAACACTTCCCCATGTGTCTTCCAAAAACTGAGAGGTAAGAAAGGTGCACTTTTAATCTTCAGTTAAAATGGAAATAGTGCCAGCGGAGCTCATCAATGGAAAATTCAGGGCCAGGAATGCAATGGATCTTTAGCAATGTGACTGATCTGGGCTAGACTAATTTCTGTTGTCCACCACAAATTGATATGATCATGATGAATCTCTTTAAAGCACTTTACCTCTATGTCCTGTTTCAAAATGTGGCCTTGAAGATATTCTGCTCCTTCTAGTCTAAGGTACATATTCCACCTCCTGCAATTAATACATTTTCTGGAGATTCACATTTTGTCACGGTCATTTTAAATATCATCATTTTGTTAAAAGTTTTCAGTCATCTGAGGCGATGAAAAGATGTTTATGTGTTCTTTAAAGGTTGTGAATCTTTTCTCGAAACCTTCCCTTTTCTTGGCAGAGTCGAGCTGCTTGTGCAGGCATCTATACTATTGTCATTCACCTAAATGAATGAGAGGAGAGCATGGGAGGAAGGATTTGCATGATTTATGGGAAGAATGAATTACTTCTAGCCACCCAGCAGTACAGTAATTGATGTCTGGGAAGCAGCTGCAAGTGCCACAGAATAGCTGTCAGTGTCACAGATGGTCTGAGTGCTTTGGTGTGGAGATAACACTGTGACAAAGGGATTGGCATGGTGTGAACACAACATCACCATTCTCGGCTGGCAACCTCTGGCAGTGCTGGCAGCACTGATGTGCTCTCCTACACAGAGGATGTCTCTGACTGTTTCCTGCATCTGAAAAGATGATGTCTCTAGAAAATAAAACCGAGAGATGAAAGCACCAGCAGAAATCTATGAGACATATGTGCCTTCCTCCCATATCCTTTCAGTTTACTTGAGGCTAAGTGTTTTTTCATTTGTTTTTTTGTTGTTTTTTTTCTTCTTCTTCCTTTTTTTTTTATTTTTTGATGCTGTGAGCCATCTTGGAGAGAAAAAAATTTCTTTCTGAAGACTGCAGGAATTTTCTTAGGTTCACACAAGGTATTGAAAGGTAAAAGTACTTCATGCATTTGTTAATTAGTTCCCATGCCATCCTCAGAAAGCACTTTCAGGTAGAAAAACATCTTACCCAGCAGTATGACTGGGATTGCTGCATCAAACACTTTAGTTTCTACACTCTCCTGGCACTGGAAAAGGTTTCCCAAGGAAGTGGTCATAGCACCAAGCCTGACACAATTTACTCAAGAAGCACTTGGACACCACTCTCAGGCACATGGTGTGATTTTTGGGATGTCCTGTGCAGGGTCAGGAGTGGCATGCAATGATCCTTGTGGGTCCTTTTCAACTCTGGATATTCTATGGTTCTATGATTCTATGGTTCCATGATCCTGTGACTGACTCAGGAAAGGAATCTGATTCAGAGCACTGGGAATTCGGCTATTTGTTTAGATGTGGCTCTCAATCACAATGGATAAGTCCTTATGCCCCTCTTGCATGTTTGTTTATTTATTTGCTATTTATCTTGACTACACATTGTGGGCTTATCATGTGAGAGGGTCCATCCTTCTTTTTCCCAAACCTAAGGATGGAAATCTTAAATGCTTAAATCTTGGTTTTCCCTTGAAACCTGACTTGCATTCTCGCATATTTTAGAGATGTATTTTGTTGTTGAGGCATATTTTGGATTAAAACAGAATTTTATGTTAGTTTTGGCTTAATTCTTTCCTCATCTTTAGTTTAGCCATGGAGGGGTCACTCTAGTTTGATAAGATCTGGGAAAACACCATTTACAAAACAAAGCAGCACATCTGGATGCCTTTACCCTCAGGCAAAATTAATTTGCTCATAAAACCAAATATTTATTTAACATTTATTAAAGGTTAATGGAAGATTATTTTTAGAGATAATAATTTATGACATAAACCAAATACAAATAAAAAATAATTAAATTAATAAATAGATGCATGAAACTGATCTGTTAACATTCCTTTAATGTGAATAAACAAAACTGGTAATAATAATTTGCAGTCAAAGTGGGTCTGCACTTGTAGAATCCTAATTACGAGCTGAACAACAAGATAAATATTGCCTCCCTCTTTTTACATATCTAACTGTTGCAGTGGAATTTGGTGGGATGGATAATAGCTTAGCCCAGGAAGCTTATACAGAAAGCATAAACCTGAGACCATGGGAGGTGGGATACTGCAGGGGTGCTAATGGGGTCATTCCAAAATAGGCCATGCTGATGGTTCTGCTTCTGGTTCTCCATTGGTTCAGGATATTTGACATACAAGGTCATGTCCCTGTCCCAGGTTTGAGATTGAACCCCTGCCCTCAGGTAACCCTATAAATTATTGAGTTAGCCATGCCCCTGGGTCTTGGGATGCTGACCATGTGGTCCCTGTGTTTGTTATTTTACACCATTAAAATTCTGTTTCTGGGCACTCCATTTTTCCTGTCCCTATATTTATTTTGCCACACTTCTCCCGGCCGGACCGGACTCGAGATCACAGCACCAGACTGTGATATCCAACTCTTTTAGAAAACAAATCACTCAAGGTACTTATGTGTGTTAATTGCCAAAACCATTTTGCAAAACATCTCTGAGTACTGACTTCACTCAGTGGGAACTGCTAGGTCCTACCTTTGCAGCAGATGGTGCTCCCTCCCAAGTGACAGAGTCATCCCAGTATAGGAAAGTTTTCTTGGACTGGGGAAGAAGATCCAATATAGGCAATGGAGATAATTTCTCACCTAGTATAAACTCCCTGCATGATGTTGAAAATCACAGGATTAGGATGTTTTGCACAAACTGAAAGCTTGGCCATAAGGCTTGTTATTTCTGAAAAAAAATGGAAGAGTAGTCTACAGCTGAACATTACCAAAATAAATAGAAAATTTCTCTCCTTCAGAATGCAGAGAAGCCAGCTCAAGTCACCACTGCACAGAAGAAGAATATGACTAATTTTTCCAAATGTTTAAAAGGAAGATAAAAGCTTGGTTTTCAAGGCTCCCAGCAGAGATAAATCTTCATTCCAAAGACTTGGTTTGCTGATCTTGATGTGAAGAAAATTTTGTTGAGACACAAAAGCTGAGCAAAGTATATTTCAGTAGATAATCTACTATCTCATTCACACGCTTTTTCGTATTGCACTCTTTAAAGTGATAGAGTCTTGGCACATCTATGATCTCACATTCTAAAAAAACCATTCAGAGTTTTGATTAGTAGGTGATATTAGCGGAATGTTGTAAGACACATCACTCAAAGTAAAATTTCACAAAATCTGTTTCAGTACTTCCACTTTGAGTCTAAGTTTAAAAAAGAGTTTTTCATCCATTAGAGAGATGAAAAAATTGGTGCATAGATTATTCACAAGGTACATTTTGAGGAAAATTTAATTAAAGATGACAGCAAGCAAATAATAGTTCATGGTTCAGCATATTGATGAACACGATGAAGCAATCTATGTTCTCTTTCATTATGCTTGTCTTCCAGATAAAGCTGCTCTTCTTCAAGCAAGAATGCTGTGGCTGTGAGCTGCTAAACCATGATCTCCCACCTTCTTTTGAAAAGATACAGGAGGAGCACACAGCAGGGCCAGTGAGACAAATGGTTCTGGAACTTGCTGCATCACAGAGTAGTAGTAAGCACTACTCGTAATGAGCTGTCTTGGTAGTATGCACTACCAAGAGAGCAGCAAAGAAATCATAACGAGGCACAAAACCCCTGCCTCTGCTCACTGTTGGATTTTTGGCAGTACTCAGCCATGGATTTCAGTTCCAGCTGGAGACTGAAGTAATTTAAACGTGTCCCTCGAGGCTGAGGACTGGGAGGTTAGGGAAAAAGTTCCTTTATAGGTAACTTAGGGAAACTCTTTGCTGGATTGTGGTCGATTAGCTTTGCTCATATAGTTACCAAAAGAGCATTTAGTCACTGAAGGAATGCTCCAGGACAAGCATGTCTGGTTCCATGGATTTTGATGGCTCCAATGGGATACGATATTGAATTCAGTGGTGGTGGATCTGTTTTGCCATGTTTGCTTTTTGATTTTTTCAGTTTTAGCCCTTCTTGTTCTGTGAGAATATTTCCTCTAGTGATGAATTTTATGAGTTAAGGGATATTTGCAAGTCAGCAGGAAGAGTTCTGAAGACATTCCTTTCAAGCCATGATCTTCTTTTAACACATGTAATGATTTTTTAATGACTTTGAAAAGTTCAATACATGCTAGTTAAGGCCTGTGCAATGTTAGTAGATTTCTTTTTGTCTTGTAATGCCTGGTATTCGAGGTAATTCTTCAAAAATTCAATCTGTTTCTCAGAAGCATTATTCTTTACAGGTTTGTGGTTGACTTTACATTAGTGAGATGAATGTCAGCTGAGATTTCCATAGAGCATTTACAACAATATTGAAGGATTTTGCTATACATTACAGCTTTCAGAAAGGAGATTAAAGAATATTGGAATTCCACTTAAACCCCTTCAAATGTCAGTGTGTGAAGGCAGAACCCACCTTTGCATAAGTGTGGATTTTGCCAGCACTCTAGAGCATAGCAGTGATGAGAATTCATGTACTTGCATGTCAGTGTTACCCTCTGCCCCTTACATAAAAGAATGTGATCACACTTGCCTCCTTTTGCCAAAAAAATTCTCAAAAATCACGCAGGTTGCTCTCTATATCTCCTTCTTTCACTCTTCTTTTTACCTAGGCCAGTCCTCATAGACCTTGAATTAGATATGCCCTAATTTTTCATGGCTCCACTTTAACTTTTCTACTTTAAATGACTGAAGGGCAAATATTGCATCACAGCCCTGCTAAACTGCTCAAGAAGGACACAGCATGCTGGCATGATCCATCATCCAGAAGTTAAGCAGAACTGGCTTTTTCATTCCTTCCTTTTTGGTTTCATGTTGGCTACTGACTCTCAGGGAGTGGGATAGGGGTGTAGAGTACACTGAGAGGCATTTTTCTGAGAAAATCAATATCAGTGAAAGTAGGATACAATAATGCAAGAAACTTGGAAAGGCACAAACAGCAGCAAGAAGAATTTGCTTAATCACTTTCATATGGGCAATATCCTTCTCCTGTACCTATATTTTCAGGGTTTTTTTCTACATCTAAAACCCACTGATACCAATGGAAAACTTTCCACAGGTTTCAGAGCTTCAGACTGGGGCCATAGAGATGTTGCCTCCAAGTAAGGAGCCAACTTGGCCTCCTTTCTGCTGTCAATTATTTACATTCAAAGAGTGAGTAAGAAGTGTCCTGGTGTTGTGAGCCAAGTGCTCAGCCAGGTCTCTTCTTTGACTTGTATATAAACTTTACAAGTTAACACCCACCCTTCAACAGTTTTGATTGCAATTCCATCCTCTAGTGCACAAAATTATGGGAAATGTAAATGCTTTTCTTTTACAGTGACTTTTAAAATCAGACTTAGGTTTTAAATGTGTAAGCTCTCCTATCATGCTAGATAATCATAGATCCATTGTTTCTAAAACTCTAGAGAACTGTTACTTATTTTACTCACCTATTTTCAAGGTGCATAACTTGAGTCTGATTTATTTATAATATCAGACTGGTGGCTAACTGCAGACTACACTTAGGAAAGGGCTTTGATTGTTGCCAGAATTTTCCTAAAAGACCTAACCAAACCCAAGAATATGCTATTTCCAGGTCATCCTTGAGCAAATTGCTATAGGTTTATGTAATGTATGGCCTTCATCCAAAGTGGTAGAAAAGGGTTCACTTTGGCAAAATTGTATTTCTGATTTCTGCTGTCTTTACTCTGCAAATCATCCTATGATTTCAGAATAGACGTGAATGAATGAAATTCTTTGTCTCAAGGAAAAAAAATCACAATTTTCATCTTGAGTGAGCCATGCTCTTAAGGATAATTAGATTAAAAAGAAAGAAGGACATTGTTAACAAAAGCTCCTTGCAGTCAGCCAGTCTTCCCTGTTTTTTATATGAAGTACAATACAAAAGGAAAGTGTGGTAGAAGTAAAGATCATGACATTTAGAAGCAAATTTTAGCCAACTGCTGATTTTTGTGTTATATGGATGTATGATGGATTGCACACAAATGTGCTCCAGAAGCAAAGAACTCCTGAAAAATGATTATACTATAAACTTCCACTTTTTATCGTTTCTATCTGTGGCTTAAAATTTTTGTCTTTCTCTTTGGCTCCTTCCACGACAGTCTGACTGACTTGAACATCTCCCTGTGCTTCATGAATGTCAAAGGCAAAATTCCAAGGACTCTGGTGTCTCAGACTCTTTTTTATTTATTTATTTATTTTCCCTTTCCTTTCTTTGAAACATTTTTGAGGGTCTCATGTGCCAAGCCTTCCTTCATCCTCTAATTTTTCCAGGGTTTTTTTCTCTTGCTTTTCTTTGTACTTACTCCCTTGGTACTGATCAGGTATTTTCCACTCAGGGATACATCTCAGGCTATATCTCACATTTTTTTCCACATTCATTTTTTGCTGATATCTGGTGTATGTCTGGTAACTACCTAGAAATCTCAAATGCAGCAGTACTTACAATGCAGCAGCATTTCCCACAGACAAAATACTACACATGACTTTGCTTTTTAATTCAGGGAGTGCTGATAGCTTTTTCCATGACCTGGATGCAGATTTCATATTACATGGATTTGTTTTTAACATAAGACAGCAGGCAATAAGACATAAACAGTCCCCAATTCTCAGTAGATTTTCCTATGGGAAAATGGCATATCGGAGAAAACTGTGCTACTTTTTTTCCCCAACACTTACACAAAACTTGCAAAGCACAGGGTACTGCTCTATTTTAAGACCATGAAAGAAAATGCAATAAGCTTGAAGGCAAAACATATTTCAGGGTTTGTAATCAATGCATCAATCCCTGTTTACTGTCATTGCCCTTTTCAGTCAATTTTTTGTTAGTTTTCTACTATGTTTTCCAAGCCAAAAAAATCTTTAAAATACAGAGATGTAAGCTGATATGCAAAACATCTACAAGGGAATGGAAATTCTCTGAATGGTAACTTCACATTTGGCAAAGTTTTTGCTAATTTTCATTAATAAAAATGAGTAAGCCTATTTTACTGACAAAGATACACATGCTCACTGGCTTGGCATCTTGGTGTTGAGGTGACAGATTGAAACACGTTGTTTTGGAGATACAGTTCAGCAAGAATTAAATAAAAAATATTCAGGGGAACATCTTCTCCATAAAATTGAAACACTTCCTTCACCTTCAAGAAACAAAAACAAGTGATCAAGGCTGCATTTCATGCAAGGCATACAATGAAATCTTCATGTTTGTTCAGTTCCAATAAGAACATGAATGTCCACTTTCTAGGGGAAAACTGTAAATGTGTCAGCCGAGGCCTTGAGAACATAAGTGAATTACAGTAGCATTAAATACCTGCTTTAAAATATTTCTTTATATTCAGACATCTCTTCTTTTTAGGTGTATGACTCTAAATTGTCTGTCCTGCATATTAAGTACAGATTTCTGGAAGTGAGACCTCTTCCTTAACTAAGAGAGGAACACAAACACAAAATGCAGACCTTATGTGAAAGAATACAGTTATAATTCCTTGAAAGACAAAAATGGGCCTTATTTTGTTTTTTGTATACTTGATCTCCAGAAGTAGATTCATTTCTGAATAAAGATGTAACTGGCAGATTTATTTGCTTATTGACACTGAACTTCATACAGGGAAAATAATTTACTTGGAGGTTACCCAATGTGTATTCTTTTCTACCTCTAGTGTTTGTCATTCTTTGGAAGACTTTTTTGACTAATTTGTGAACTATTCTCCTTGGAATTCAAAAATACATTTCAAGTCAGGAGAGAAAATGTTAATGTGGACCATTTAGGGTCAGACTTAAATGACAGACATTAATTATTTCACCTAAGATTTTTGAAGTGCCCTGCAAATTACTGGCCACAATTCTCCCAGGATGAAGAGCTCCACAGTACATCAGTTTTAGTAAGGTACTGGAAACCATAAGAATCCCATTAAGTACCTAAATACTTTCTAAAGCTTGTCCCTGTTGGTCTTTTCACAACTATTTTCTGAACTCCTGCAGTACACATGATATGTGAGGGTAGCTAGAATAATGTTACCGATAAAAAGCAAATATCCTTAATTTTTAATATCTCTGACAGTAACTTTTTTGTTATTGTGTATTCTCTGAATTTTAAGCTTTGATTCTAAACAAAATGTGATGATACTTGCACATGCCACCTGAAAGAGTTAGAAAATCTCCTTTCCTTCCTCACCCACCTAGGTCCACAGAGATATATTGCCTGGCTTCTAAACCCTAGCCTAGTTTATGAAGACAATTTGAGTGTGTCTTCTACTCTTCCTGCATTTTTTTCTTTTTCTTCTACTCTACCTCCAAAAATAACAATTAAAATTCTTTTTGTATGCCTGAAGAAACTATTAGAGATTTTTTCACTTTTTTTGGTATAAGGAAAAGTATGTGCATCCTTGAACAATACAGTAAAGAGCACACCTGCTTGCAAGAGAAAGTTAAAGAGGCTGCACATAGAAAACTTCTGTATGATTTGAAATCATGCAAACAGAGCATGAACCTCAAGGCTGAAGTGATGTTATTACCATATAAATGTAAATTGAAATAAAGAAGCAAAGCTGCTACTCTATTTTCAAAAATAAAATAAAATTATGCACAAGATTTTTCCACAATACTTCACTGTCTTGGAAGACCAAAGTCTTTTGCAGCTTCATGATAAAAACTTCTGGAAATAAAACAAAGACTAGAACAGGTTGCCCAGAGAAGTTGTGGATGCCCCATCCCTGGAAGTGTTTAAGGACAGTTTGGATGGGGCTCTGAGCAACCACGTCTAGTGGAAGGCATCCCTGCCCACAGCAAGGAGGTTGGAATGAGATTTTTAGTGTCCCTTCCATCCCAGACCATTCCATGACTCCATGACCTTGTCAAAACATCAACATGGAAGAACATAGAGAAGGTGGGGAAATGAACATTGATGTTTTTTGTCTAGGTTTATGTCTGTCAAAAGCTACTGCAGCCCTCACTCTGGTAGCTCAGGGTCAAGTCGTTCTAAAACCATTCATTGGCATAATTGCTGTCACAAAAAACACACAGAGTTCATGTTAACCCCAGCTTTGAACATGACAATAAAGACTCCTACACACACCTTTCCAGCACTGTTTATGCAGACATTAAATTTCCTATGCACATTTCTGCTGTAAAAAGTACCACATTTTTTTGTTATTGTTTCCTTTCCCATAGTGCTGATAAATTTAATGCTTGTCAGAGAGGTGTGTGACAGCCAAGAGGAAAGAGCAAAAAGCTAGAATAGTTACAAACCTATGTCAAAATTGCTTCTTTATGTAACATCAATGCTACTGCTGTCATGCTTTTAGAAGCCACTCTTAAATGTCTCACTGAGAGGTGAGGAGTGTGGTGGAAGGGGAAGTGAAAATTGCAGCTTTCCTGAGGGACAACAGCAGGGACTCAAATGGTGACATACACAAAGTTACTATTTTATTTCTCTTTTCTTTTTATTAAAACCCTTCACACTCTCAAAATCTCTGTATATTCCAGTATATATGGATAAAAAAGTAATTATTGTAAAGAAATGTGATTAGCCCTTCAGGCAGAAACTATGATGTTTAGAAAAATATGCTTATATGTTTAGAAAACTAAGTCCAGAGGTCAAAGATTGTATATGTGTATGTGTCTATAACATGGAGCAGAGCAGGTTATTGTGCCCAGGAAATACTCTTGACACAAAATTGAGATGCAGTGGTGCTGAGTTTAGTAATCTGTAGGTAATAATTCCTTTCTGAAGGAGAATTAATCATGAAATACTTAATTTTTTGCACTGCATCTGGTTAAGACACTGATCACTCTCAGCAGCACAGTGAAGGAAGGTCTTTCAGGTGCCAGCTCTAAACTCTGGTTTAGACCCTCAGCCAGGAATTATTTCTCCTCTCATAGCACAGCTTGTCCTGGTTTCCCGAT